>VZUI01076446.1:0-14609 GCA_013401135.1 Cettia cetti
ATTTTATTTTATTTTATTTTATTTTATTTTATTTTATTTTATTTTATTTTATTTTATTTTATTTTATTTTTTAATCCGTTTAGCAAGAAATAAAGGCAGAATTCCTCGAGCTTTCTGGAAAGTAAGTTTTGTTGGAGGAAAACAGGGTTTTATTTCTTTCCTAACTCCTTCCCTCACTCCCTCTCCTGCCTCCCCAAAATGAAGAATGTTACAGCATTGTCCAAGTCTATTAACAAGGTCTGTTCTGGTTTGTTTGGTTTTTTTCCCCCAAAGTATTTCTTCCCTGAGCTGGAATGGTCTCTCACTTTACACAGTGGAAATGCAAACAATATATGAGGGCACACCTTGTGGAGCAGATGCTGCACAGACCCTAAGGCTGTCCTACATCCCATGGAAAGGGACCAGCCCAGCTCCCAGTGAGGACACAAGAGAAATACAGAGAGAGGTACAAAAATCTTTATTAAGTTATGATCAAAAATATTGTGCATCTGCCCAGCGAAGTCTCAGGACTGACACAGCCAGGAAGTCAATGACTCCTGTGGTGCTGGTGGCACCACAAAAAGGTGGATCCCCCAAGGGGAGTGGATTCAGTGACTGGATTCAATGCTGGTTTTAAGTGTCCCTCAGGATCTTCTGAATGCACACAATTCTGATGTTTGCTGGCTGTCTTTTATTTTCTCTCTGCGGTTTTCTTTAGACCTCTCTACTAGATTGTGAATTATCCATAGGTGAGGTGCCACAACTGCATGGTGAGAAATGTACTCATGGTCTTCAAATGTTTTTAAGAAACAAGGGTTGTGCTCCTTGGTGAAGGTAACAGCTTTATCTTTAGCCAGAGATGAGGGGAAAAAAAAAAAATCAATGCTGCATATTTTTATGTGTGAGTTCAGGCCTCCTTGTGCTGATTCTACCTCAATGGGGGCTCAGTCTGGGGGCAAAAAAGGGAAGAAACTGAAAATCTTCTTCATTGTAATGATTGCTTGAGTACATCTTCACAACTGCAAAGGTCTTCTTTTAACATCAATAAGTAGAACTGACAAGATATAATGGCACATCATTGCCTGCAAAGGAAGGCACTGCACTTAGGTTTTCCAGTATTCCTCTGCTGCTGGATTTAGAATCATGTTACAGGAAGCCTGACTAGACAAACCTTGGCAAGATCTAATGATCTCATACTCTTTGTTGTTCTGTTTTACACACTGATGTGCAGATGCTGATCTGTTTTGGAGAAAGCATAGGCTGGCTCTGCATCTTTTACTATTCAAAAAGAACTAAGTTTCAGAGCCTCACATCCCAGAAGACCTATGAGGATGAAGCTTTGGACCATATTTTGTCTCTTCAAGCCAAGAGTACCTTCAGGAGGAACTGTTCAAAGGATAATACATTTTTTATTGTGTTGGTTAGGCTTTTAATGCCATGGAAAACTGAGGGGTGCAGCTATGGGTCTCTGTGTGGTTAACTCCTGAAGTATTTAATTAATGTCCTGAAATATTATATTTCACACTTACTAAAAAAAACCAAAAAACCAAAAAAACAACAAAACAAAAAAAAAAAAAAACCCAAACCAAATTAAAAAAAAAAAATCCTCCACAAAATTTTTTTTAAAAAAATCACAAACCTCTAGTATCTGTAATATAAGACAGAGGATCCCTTCCTTTCTTTACTACATGAAAATCTATTTAATTTTATCATGGCCATTTTCTATTTGATTTTCCTTCCACTCAGCTGTGTTAATCTATAGCACCTATTTAGCAATAGCCTGTTTGGGTCCACATGTCCAGCAAAATCTTGCAAGTTACTCCTTGACATCTTGATTGCATTTCCAAATAACTTGTTTCTCAAGTTCTCCACCTGCTATTTCATCACTGCACACAGGAACACACACACTGCCAGACCCATGCAGGACCTCGTTTCCTTGGATGAGCTAAATCAGGAAACAAGTGCAGCTAAAGCAGAATGAACCAAGGCAAGCACAGAAAAGCACTGGAAGTTTTCTTCCCAGATGAAAACAAGGAAAAATAAATGCATGTGATTTATTGAGCATGAAAGATTCAGGTGAAGAGGATCAGATATTTCAAATTCTCGTCATCCATGATGAATTCTGGACTAGAATCACCGAGTGCATCAGGGGTTTTGCTCAAACTATGAGCAGCTGGCTCTTGTGTAAGCCATGGGCTATGGAAAAGAGGTGTGTTTGCATCAAGACAAGCACTCCTCAGAAAAGCTGTGAACCAGAACTCTTCACAGCTACCAAGAATCATTTTTGTACTGTTTACCCAAACCCAGTGCTTCTAAATGCTTCTCTGTTACAAAAGGGTGCTTTGTGTTGTTGGTAAAGGGGAAAATGAGGAAGTGAAAAATGAGTCACAAAGCCACAGAGAAAGAAAATGTAGAGAGAGCAACCACAGCACCCTCACTGCCCCTGTGTTCCTTCCAGAGCACCTAATGCAGTTTCCTGCAGCCCTGGCCTCCAACAAGAGCTAAATTAGCTCACTAGTGTGGATAATGGTCAGGGATATTTATTCCAGCTGCCCCAGATGTGTCTACATGTCCAATTTACCTAACCAGCCTGTAATTTTAGTGAGCACATTCATCCTGATCTTACACATGTGACTTCAGGGCTTGAGGACCTAGGCTCCATCTCATAGGATTCAGGTGACTAAACATCTTCTGAAGATAATGAAGCAACTTGGCTGATGCCTGTGGTGAGAATTCAGGCAGGAATCCTGGCATTGCTGTCTCACAGGGCTGTTCTCTCCAGGTCTGGTATCCAAATCATTAAAATACCCTCCTTAAATGTTGGGATGGGGCAGATTCAAAGCCAAATCACCCTGACAGCTGGGCATATTGAGCCCAGGCACAGAATAACACAGAAACAAAATATTGAGCCAGAATTATGAGCAAGGAAGGAGGACTGTGCTGATGAATTCTGACTAAAACCTATTTCTGTAGGTAACACTTGTGCCAATAAAAAACCCCGAAACAACAACAAAATTAAATATAAAATGTAAACCAACTACATATTGTTATTGCTAACTATTAAATGTAAAAAAGGGGGAAGCAAAAGGGGAACATCAATGGTGTGAGAAGGACAGCAATAACTTGCTTTTAAATCTTTATTGCATCTGTGTGACCTCCTCTTCACCTAAACTTGAACCTGTGCTTGCTCTTAATGGCACCTATCTTGTACCAAATGAAAAATTTCCCCCAGTAAATGCACATGAAGAGAAGATAGGAAAAAGAAAGTCACTGTGGGAAGTCACGCTAATGAGGGTAACTGTAGGAATCAAACAAGAATTTGGCCTTGTGGAAAAGCAGCATTTTCATTGTTTTGAGAGGGTTTCACAAATAACTTGGCATACACTTTGAAAATGTCCTTGGTGGTGCCCTTCTGACAGCGAGAAAGCCACTGAGCTCATGTTACAGCATCAGATATGCCGAGCAACTGGTGTGGAGGAAGTCTTGGTGCCCACAAATCTCCTGTGCAAAATCAAACACAGACAATTACCTCGGTTAGGAACCATGGTGGTGTAACAGGCTGCAGCCAGCAGCCTGTCCAGCTGCTCCTTGGCACAGATCCTGAACAGACCTTGCAGTTGGTCTTAAATCTTCAGCTACTTCCCAGCCAGGAGCTGTACTGATTGCATTAAGCATTCACAGAGCTGCTGACTGCTGCCCTTTTCCTAAATATATGGGTAGCTCAGCCAAATTGCCATCAACAGGCTCTCTCCCAGGCTTTCCCAGCAAAACAGCAGGAGTGGAGGGGGTACACAGTTCTGAAGAAGGAGAACATCCTATACAATTGCCATTCAGAACAGAGGTGAATTAGCTGAAGAATTTGTGTTCCCATCCTAATAGAAGAGAAAGGAACACCCAGATAAACCAGCTCTGCCCGGCCCAGCCAATTCTGTTGCACAAATGCATTCTGTGAATCCTTGTTAAAGACCTCTAGTGTCCCTTGAAGAGCTTTAGAATGGGACAGAATTCAATCCTTTTACCTATCCACTCCTTCTACCTACCCTTCTGCATATCCTGCTCTTGACAAGCCCTGCTGTTAAATCCCAACACATTTTTTTTTTCTGCTGACCTTCTCAACTTGCAGTTTTCACGTTTACCTGTGATTCCCTTCCCCTGCCTTTGACATCCTTTGTGCCCAAGCTGCTCCAGAGATGGACCAGTAACCTGTGACCATAATAGAGTGGATAATGGATGACTACACTCTCATGCTCTCTGGTTTGTGCTCCCTCCAAAGCAGATCATTTCTGCATGGTACAAACAGTATTGCCAGACTATGTTTTAAGCTTTTAAGCTGATGAAGCAAAGATTAGCATCTCAGAAGTCTATTAACAAATTAGGAAGGTTTGTTTTTTTTTTTTTTACCAAGTATGCATATTTATATATAATTAATGAAATCCAAGGCTTGCAGTACATGCCTCTATCACTCCTGTATCACTCCTGAGTACAGCAGTGTATAAATTATTCCTATTATTGCTCCTTGCTCTTAAGAAGTTAACAGTGAAAAGAAAGACCTTTCTGTTCTTTTCAGAAATGAAGCCTCAGTACCACTCTAAGCACTGGGCTGAGCTCAGCCTTTTTCTACCTGTTTTACCTGCCTGAAATCTACATTCCCCTCTCAAACTGGTTTGACATCTGCAGGGTTGAGGCATCAGAGGAAAACAATAGGATTACTCTGAGATAACAAAGAAAAATGCTGGTACAAGGAGGTCTGGAAGTCCGTGTTTGCCTTAATTCAGTCTTCATGCTGAAATCAGTAGCGGGTAAAGCTCTGGGGACACTGGTCCAAAGGAGCAAGAAAATGCAAGAAGAACTCACACACTGCTTCATTTCTCAGAAAAACATCAACATTCTTCCTGCTCCTCCTCCAGAAACAGCCATTTCGGATCCCTGAGATAAACCCAACTGTTTTCTGTTGTTCTTCCTCTCTTAACCAAGCTCTGCTCCTGCAGCAGCTCCCCTGCTGCAGCACCTGCTGCAGCTCACAGGGCTCTGAGGAGCTTCCCAGCTTCCTCTTCCTCCTCCTCCTCACCATCTCACCCTCTAACTCTGCTTCCCTCAGCCCCACTCCCAGGCATGATGAGCCTCCCTGGTCTCTTGTTTTCTACCATTTTGGTGGATTGTCTGCCATAACCTGCTCAAATTTTCCTTTTTAAATTGTTTCTATTCCCACAGCTCTTCTGACTCCTCACAGAGGAGAGAAAGCTCTGACAGGTTGGTTTTTCAGACCCGCTGCCTGTTGATAAATAATGATGCAATATTTAGTGGATATTAACTGATTGCAGGGGAAAGCAAGCCTGTGGTGATCTGCAGAAAAATAAGGCAGGGATCAACCTTTCAAACCCCAGCAAACGAATTTTGTTGGATGATTAGCTCACAGCAGCATCTGCAGTGGAAGCAGTTAATAAAAAAACGCAAACCATGAACATAAGACTAAGAGCATTTAAAAATATCTGTTCTTAATGTTGCTACGGAGACCTTTGTTGTAGCCACTATGTGATGTGCATTGATTATATTCCTCGTAGGTAACATTCCTCTCAGACTACTGGAACCTGACAATACTCCCACTTGTATGAGGTGGTGGGAGTACACAGGCTGTGGAACTAAACAGCACTTGAGAGGAGCTTTGCTCAATTTTTCAACCCTTAAAAATTTGTAGATGTACAGTTTCAGCACTCCATTAACAGTTTCTCGCCTTTGCAGATATCCCTTCTTTAATACATTCTGTCTTTTTTAAAGCAGAAGGGCTTAGGATCAGTGCTTAGGATCATTGTAATTGGGGTGATAAATGCAGCAATCCTATTATAAAAATAAGGGTTATCATTCACGTGGCTGGCAGTGCATGCATTTGGAGCTCCTTCAGTAAAATCTGAGTAGCTTCAACACATGGCATTCAAACAAGAACTGCATTGACTACATGAAAGATTTTATTTGTCTTTAAGCCGAGCTGATGGGGTCACAGTACAGGAATGGCAGAAAATGTATTGCTGGTGCTCATGTAGTTACACAGGCTGCTCTTCTCAAAAGCTTTTGAGAAAATGTTGCTGATCAAAAGCAGTTAAGTCAAAATCTTGCCAAAAAAACCTCCACGTTTTTATTAACATATTCTAAGTTTTACCCATTCCAACAAAAATGACATTATTTGGAAATACAGCCCTCACAGAACTTCAGTTTCACTTTTTAGATGACAGTTTTCATCTTCCTGGCATTTTTAATTTTAATATTGATTTGGATTAAATAACCTTGCACGAATGACAAATTTTAGCAGAAATTATTCAGGAACCCAAGCTTCTTTAAGGCTTATTTCAGAGAAGTTTTAAATTTCATATTGAAAATATTTGCTTCATTTCTTCCATTTGTTAGACATAGAGCTCAATAAGTAAATTCAAATAGAAGTGTATAGGCTGCATTTCAGGCAGCTGTGGTTTTAGAGACATGCTTCTTAAATTAGTGGAATAAGTGAAAAGTTGTAGGCTGGTAGTGGGAGGAAATGCTAATCTGCTGTGATGCTGAGGAGAACAAACAGGTTTCTCCCTTGTTTTAGCCTGCAGACAGGAATTTCACCTTCTCACTCAATCCAGCATCCTCAGCATCACTGAGTGCCCAGGAAAAGAGAACTGAAATTGAACAAATCCAAAGCTGTGCAAACATCCCCGAGCTTTTCCTTCTGGCCTATTGAAGCTACAGGGGTGGAGTTTGTTCAAAATATAGGAAATTGCTCCTCAGTTAAGAGGGATTTGGATTTTTTGCCTTGTCAGAAGTTTGGACGTGAACATGAAGATCCTTGTTTTAAATTGCAGTTCTGCCAGAGATTTCCATCTATTTTTACTGATAATCCAAATTTTAGAACAACCTTCCCAGTCTGCTAATTTCCCTTACTATTTGTCTTACTTATTTTTGTTCCTTCCTTTGTGTAGGCAGTTCACTTAGCCCATTCCTCTGCAATGTCTTATGCACCAAAAAAGTGTTAAAAAAAGTGTTAAAATTATGGCCTAGGCTCAGAGTCAAAGGGTAAGGCCAGACCTCACTGTTACTACAGACATAATACAGTTTTCCAACTTGCAAAATGTTTGTGGCATTATGAATTGCTTCTGTCCTCTCCAATGTATCATTTCTTGAGTGTGAAATGCGAGGTTGTGTTTCTGGGTGAATGTAAATTTGGCCAATGTTTGCCTTGCTCTGAACAGAAGCAGCACAGACAGAGTAGTATGAAACCAGACTATTAAATAAAGCCTAAAGGGAGAATGGCAGGAATTGTAATGTTATGCTTTCTCAGCTGAAATGTGTTACTAACTATATTTACAGAGATTTCAATAATATAGCTATTTGTCTCATAAAGTTAAACAAAGTAGCTCCAATAGTATGCCATTACAAATATGTAGCCCCAATTGATATGTATATGTATTAAAATACAAACACATGTACATATACTAGAATTATAGATATGGTTGCAATGATTATTATTTGTCATTAAACATGACCTTTGGGACATCTTCTGAGAAAATCTACTTGAGCTTGTGCAGAAATATGTTGTGAAGGGAATAAAATTACGTGTGTATAGATTAGCCTTGGGACCCCACATGCATATTTTCATTCTCTGAATACAGAAGCATCAATACAGGCAGGGGAAGACTGTTATGAAAACCTGTTAGTAGGGAGAAACAGAAATGAGAATATGTAAATAAATGTTTCCATTTACCTTTCCTGAGCCTCCTGCCAGTACAAAAGGAATTTTTTCACCCAGATATATTTGCATCAAATGCCTAGTCTACCTTTGAGTGCTTGGAACAAGTTATATTCATTTTAGTTTAAACTGCTGGGTTGAGGGGACCAAACAGGAGGGGAGATGAAAGGATCTCTTCAGGCATTAGTGACCAGTTCAGCTCCACAAACACGTGTACAGGTGCTGAGATGGACAGCTTTATGTATAGCCCTGTGAAGGTGCCTCAGAAATCCAAAGAATGCCAGGGGGACAGGATACATTCATGTCTGCCCACTGCACTTACACTAAACACACCTTCCTCATAAAGTACATGAGCTGATCAGTAATTTCCTTTTTTTTTTTTTTGGTTTTTTTTTGTTTGTTTGTTTTGTTTTTTGTTTTAATAGCTCGAGACCTTGTATGAAACAGCAGCAAACAGAGACACTGAGGTGTAGAAATCCCAGAATCTTCCTTTTCTAGGAAAACTTCAATATGAGCTAAAATGTCTGAGATATTCCCTCCAGCTTGAAGAACTGGAGCAAGTTCTCTCAAATCTCCTGTTCCCTCACTTCATTCCTCTTTCCAGCTGAACCAGTGTCAGGATCCACGGGGGTGTGAGCAGGATCCAGGACCTGCCACGGCACGTCACCAATCCCAGGGCTGGAGCTGCTGAAATTGGATTAACGAGGCTTTGCACAAGTAATCACCCTCCCCGGCCCAGGACATGAACTCGGGCTGGGATTGTGGCAGTGCCAGGGGATCCTCCCACTGCCCCCAGAGCAGCCCTTTCACCCTCCCTGCTGCAGGACACAGAGGCTGATAAAGGGATAAAAGGTCAGATAGAGAGGCTGATAAAGGGTTGGACATAGAGGCTGATGAAGGTTCAGATGCAGAGGCTGATAAAGGATCGAACACAGAGGCTGATGAAGAGATGTATGTAGAGGCTGATAAAGGATCAAACATAGAGGCTGATGAAGAGATGTATGTAGAGGCTGATAAAGGATCAAACATAGAGGCTGATGAAGAGATGTATGTAGAGGCTGATAAAGGATCAAACATAGAGGCTGATGAAGAGTCTCTCTCTGTGCTGCAGCAGCTGCAGCCCAGCCACGTGTGCAGCTCTGACCTTTCCACAGGGGTGATCACCTCCAGCAGCAGGGAGGGAAGGAGGGGAGAAGAAGCTTCTGGCCATGGCCTGGTTTGGCCAAGCTTGTCTGAAGGCTGACAAGACACAGCAGATGGTCTGTGACCAGCAGCTGCTGGACACGACCAACTACCTGTGGACTGATGCAGGGAATTACACTTTTAATGAAGGGCAAGTAAGGCACAAAGCCTCACAGGGACCCTCATCTCAAGCCCCAAATTCATCCCTGAATTGCATATTAACCCTTTAGCCAGTGAATTGCTGTGCAAACCAAAATTGCTTTTTAATGCAGTTTCCTGAAACCTCTCCATCAGCCAGAGGCTGCTTTGGACTAGTCCAGGAAATGAGCCAAGCATTAAAAAAAAATAATGTGAGGTTATGGAACATCTAAAACATATTGACCATAGTGTAATTATACTTGAAATGGATTAGGGGAAGTAGCTAAAACAATCTCCACTCTGAAAAAGATAATTTGGGAGCATGCAAGAGGGCCTTGGGGAGGGTGCCTGCAATTCTGAGCAGGGATGGTGAATGTGCTTCAAAGCATGTAAGGAAAAGGTACTGGAGTGATCACTAAATTACAAATGTGATAATCACTGTCCCAAACATATCACTTTCTAAAGCTTAAGCAAGCTGGCATTTACATGCATACCACAAGTCAGCAAAGAAAATGCAGGAAAAAACGAAATACATGTGACAAGTCTCACTCGCATCTGCGAATTAAGTAACAGTTTCTGGACTTAGGATGTAACAGCAGACAGGGAATAAAGAAATCTTCCATTTGCCTTGCATACTGGTAATACTAAAAACCTGAATTTGTTATATTTACAATTAAAATAGCTATTTAATTTTTTTTTAATCTTCGAAAAGTTATCTGAGAGCTACAGTTCCTAAGTGCAGTATCTTGTTTCATGATATAATAAAAACCCTAGTCTGTGTAAGATAGTAACAGAATACCTAATAAAGAACCATGATACTTTAAGCTTGAGTATGATGAGCCTCTTGAAGTAAGCATCCAAAGCATCTTTACATCCAAAATGTTAAGCTCTTGATTAAACAAGCAGAACATACTTTAAAAGATAATTAATGTTGAGCTTTAGTGAAAATACTGGGTTTGTATTTGGGCCAAACTAAATCTTAGATGCAAACCTTCACTGTCTTTTTTTGTTTTAACATGTTCTGATCCCAAGTGGTTGGGCTCTAAGCCACTCTTGCCAAACAACTCAAGTGTTGTACTTGTTGCAGCTAAGATTGACAGCATCCCTGCTGTGAGACAGATTATAGCAGATCTGCAAATTTAGACACACAGTTAAAAACCTCTTCTTTTTCAGAACTAAGGGTTAATTTGGGGCATCTGCATATTTGCTCAGCCAATGGAGTTGTTTTGGTTTTTTCCCTCCTGTTGCACACAATATTCACAATTCCAAAGTAAATTCTGTAGTTTCTCATTATCTCTGAAAATGGAAGGTTGGGTATCTCAGGTAGGATCCACCAGAAAGAAATATGCAATATGCACTCCCATCTTGATTAAATAAAACCTCCTAAAATTATCAGTAGCCATCCTTAAAAATAACTAGAAGTTGGGGGATGCATGTGTCATATTTTTTAGTGGGATAAATAGATGCACTAATGCAATGGAGCAAATGATTTATTCCCGCTGAGGAAATGCTGGTGGTTCTCTGTAGCACTAACACTGCCTAAATATGATTGAGTCACCCAAACAGTATTTTTTTCCCACAAAATTCTGAGTGGGGGAACCTAGGTTATAATAGTGAAATGTACTCGAGAGATTTGGAAATTAATATGGAGCCCCAAGAAATGGATTCTCCTCTGGACAAGGAAAGGGCTCAGAGAGGGCATGAGACAAATTATCCCATGTGAGTGGAACAAATCTCCCCAGGGAGCAGCTAGAATCAGGGTGAGCTCTATCTGCCACCTCTGGGAGCAGACCCACAGTGCAACCTGCCCCTTCAAAGGTAGAATTAAAACAAAAAAAAAGCAGGAATTTAGATGGCATCAAAGAAAATATCACCTGAAGTTGCAGTGTTTTTTAAGAGGTTTATATCAATAAAATGCAGAATTGCCTGACATTAAGGTAACACTGTGCTTGGTGGAATTCAGAAGTAGAACTGAAAGCAGTATTGATCACTGTGTTTCCTATACTTTTTTTTTTAACATGTCTTTAGCACTGGAGAAGACCAGCTGCTCTCTGTGCAGCATATCCTGTCTGAATTTGTAGACGCCTGAGGACAGTGAAAAGGAAACGACACTCGCCAGCTGTCTGTCACAGTGTAACTTCAGCAATCTTTGTGTTTAATAGCCTTCAGTGGATTGTTTTTCCTCATGAATTTAACTAATCACTTTCTAAATCCTGTTTCATGCAGCACCATGAGAATGATAATCTAATTTTGGTCTCTAAGAGATGTAATACAAAAACAATAGGAGGCCCAGGAAAGAATGAAATCATTTTGCCAAGAGATAGTACAAAAGAAGACAACAATTCCAGTCCAGTGATGAAGAAAATTACTAAAACCACTCATTACAAAACATCCTGCTTTGAAAAACAATCTATTTAGACTACTTTGCAGTTCTGAAAAAAAATAAAACCCCACCCCATCTGTAACTGCCTTTCCAACACGGTGATGTGGATGTTTCTTTCCTTGGGCCACAACATGAACTTTAAAGTGTGCGGCTTTGCCCAGTCCTGCTGCCTGGGATTGCTGGAAATGCTCCTAAAGCCCAGGGATCCTTGGATCAGGCATGAGTGAGATGAATTGACACAAATGCTCCCAAGGCACCACCACTTCTTGCTTAGAACAGGACAACTGCCTCAAACACATCCCTTCTATGGATTTGTGATACTTGCTCTCCACTATCAACTATGGAACTCTACATATTTTTGCAATCTTTGTGCACTATCATTGTTGAAATCTCCCAGAAAATGTTGAAATTAATTTTGAAGCTCTACACTTAGCGATTTCCTGCAATCAGGTACTAAATTTATTTACAAATGAGAAGAGTATTTTCCTTGTTTAAATACAGGTAAAATATCCCTTTTAATAAACTATTTCCTAGTACTTTTTAAAAAGACCAGTATAAATATAGGCCTTTTTATTTTGCATGTCTTGAGTTCCATTTAATAATTTCCAGCTATTCAAAAAGTAAACAATTGAGTACATTCTACAGTTTTACAAAGCTCTGTGCAACCAGGGTGAAATTGGTGAGATTACACAAACCTTTCTATTTATCTAGACTTCCAATATATGCAAATAAGACCTTCCAAATAGAAGCAAAATATGTTCTTAAAGGCTCTTTTTAGATGGTATTAAGATGAATCTTCTTTTTCTCCTCTACCTGACAAATTTAATTATTTTTTCTTTTATTTCAACCCTATGTTACATAACATTTTTGCACAATCATTCTGTATTCACCTTAACACATTTGCTGTTTCTCTCCATTCTCCCATTCTCATTGAAAATGCTAAAACATGCCTGATTCTTGCTTCATAACGTGTCTTTTAAGATAACACAGCTCCTGTTGAAAATGTTCCTGGGGAAGGAGAAAAGCGATTACTGAGCTGAACATTTCAGAGGCTCTTAAGCTGCCATCAGGTGTACAGAATGTGCCAAATTCCCTATTCTACTTGTCTAACAGAAGAAAATACTCAATTGAGACATCTGCAACATGACTTTTTTTTTATCCTCCTGCTGTTCCTCCTGACCCAAAAGCAAGGCTGCTATTGCCTTTTTGAATAGATAAGTCCTTATCTGAAAAGTCATTTAGTTGCAAATCCCAAACCTTTCCATTACTACCACGTATTCCTGTATTAGCCACGGTAAAGGCCCGTAACAGAGCAGCTCAAATGTTGGACTAATGACCTCTCTGGTATTTCTATAGAAGTGCTCTGTTAAACACCCAGGCATTTCAACTTTCAGTCACAAGACCTATAAAAAATTCATACTCTGAATCTCTAGTTTCAAACCACAGCACTACATCATTAAGAGCTTTTCAATCCTCCCACCCCACACGCTTTATGAAGGGGGATGGGGAAGAGAGCTTTTTATCTTCTTGGTAATAAAATTTCACATTTTCTTCTTCTCTTGTTTGCATTTTTAAGCAGTTCTGGAGGTTGGGCAAAAAAAAACAACCAACAATGTGAGCATGAGTTTTCTTTCATTCTATTAAAATACAACATAATCCAAGAACTTTCAGCTAGGCAGTTAGCTAAACATAAAAAACAGTGTAAAAAACAAGCTTAATCATTTAAGTAACTTTTGTCTCAATTATTGCTGCTTTTCAGAAATCATAAAACTTCTATTTCAAGACTGAAAGAAAAGACTACCCCTGACAAAGGGAAGCACCTGGAAAAATAGTGTACAGCTGACATAGTACATTCTCCAGCAGTATATACAGCTTTGATCTGGCCTTTCAATGAGTTTGCTGGATTAAAATAACAGCAGTTTCTTTTGGATATATGTTTATATTTTCCAGTAAAAATATGGCTATTTTCTATGACAATTCTATAAGCTGAATTTGAATGGTTCTTCTGAGTTAACCTCTCCAAAAGTTCAAAATTACTCTTTCTGAAGATGCATGTTTTCCTGCATGCTGTAGTCTTGCCTCATGTCATGTTTCTTCCTCCTATCCTCCCTCACTGATTTTAAAGCAGTGCTGCAATGTCCATCCTTCCTGGTCCCCAGTTGGATGGGCTGCCACTAGCTGTGCCTCCTGCACAGACCAATCTGTCACCTCCCTGGAAGGGTTCTGAGCAGCCTGGGCAGTGAGATTCCTCTCCTCTCCTCTCCTCTCCTCTCCTCTCCTCTCCTCTCCTCTCCTCTCCTCTCCTCTCCTCTCCTCGGTTGTCCTACCCACAGGACAGCAGCGATCTCATACACATCAGAGGCTGAAACATCATGCAAAGCTCTCAGCTTTCTTCTCTTCATGTTCCTTTTCTCCACAGGTTTGGCTGGGGTTTTTTACCTCATGTATTAAACGATTACTTTTAAGCACAAGTAGATAGCTGAAGGGGACGGAAACAGATTTATATCTTATCACCAATAATAGAAGAGCTGGAAAATATGTAATCTAGGCAGGTTTTTGTTGGCGGGGTTTTTTTGTTTGATTTTTTTGTTGTTGGTGGTGGTTTGTTTTTTTTTTTTTTGTTTTTTTAATGTGCTAAAAGCATCTCTCATCAGCAAGAAACAAGGAGGTTTCTAGGAAGTCACACAACGCCCACGAAAACAGACTTTATCTCATCGCCCCTCTCCGGAGCAATTTCATCCATCCGCCGATTTTTGAGGATGCTCAGCGTCTTTTTTCTACCACCGCCCCTCGGTGCTCCTCGGGCGACCAAGTGCCACCGACACCGCCGCCTTCCCACGGGCAGCGCCGTCCCCCGGGCGCGCCCACCCCGCCTCCCCTGCCCCGGACACCGGGCACGGCCCGCCGGGCCCCGGCCGCCTCGGGAGCGCGCCCGGGAGCGGGTGTCGGGACTGCGCCCGGGGAGCAAATCAGGGGAGCGGGTCTCGGGAGCGCGCCCCGGCACGGGGTCCCGGGACTGTGCCCCGGGAGCAAGTCTCGGGAGCGGCTAAGAGCAGCGCGCCCCGAGGGGGGGGTCCCCGGGAGCGCGCCTTGGGAACGGGTCTCGGGAGGGAGTTTGGGGAGCGCGCCCCGGGCTCGCTCTCGGGAGCGCGCGCCGCCCCTCACGGCCGCGGGTGACCCCTGCGCGCGCCGCCCCCGCGCGCCGCC
>VZUI01076450.1:0-102183 GCA_013401135.1 Cettia cetti
GGCCACACTGCTGGCTCATGGACAGCTGGCTGTCCATCAGGAACCCCAGGTCCTTCACCTCCGAGCTGCTCCCCAGCCTGTGCTGGTGGCTGGGGTTATTCCTCCCCAGTGCAGAACCCTGCATTTGCCTTTGTTGAGTTTCAGGCAGTTCCTCTGTGCCCACCTCTCCACCCTGCCGAGGCCCTTCTGAAGGGCTGCACGGCCCCCAGGGTATGGGCCACTGCTGCCAGCTCTGTGCCATCAATGAACTTGCTGAGGAGCCATCTGCCCCTTCATCCCAGTCACTGATGGAGAAGTTAAACAATATTGCATCCAATATTGACTCTTGGTGGACGTTATTTAGTAGATAACTGTGAAATTAAAATTTTCTTATTGAAAAAGAGATGTGTAATATAATTATTCAGAAGAATTACTAGCCCTGCTAAAACATGGGCAGACTTTAATTAATGCTTGAAGAGCCACTTAGACTTGAAGAAAAGACACCGGTTTTGATTGTGTTGGATATACAATAAACTCATTGTTCTGTTTTAGTATTACCAATCTTTATAATTGGTTCAGGTTTTGATCTTTCAGAACAGTGTTTTTTTAAATCTTACATCCTTTGTCTGTTAAAAAACATTATTTTAGACTGCATGTGAGTACTCATTATAGTCTACGTTACCAGGCTCAAACCAAATCCAGTGCTATTCTACAAAACATGTTATTGTGATATCTCACATTCTAAGTAATTGCTGCACTTATTGTGAGTCTCTCAAATAGCAAATACAGAGGTTTTCTTTATATGTAGCAGAGTCTGCATTGCTAATAACTAGTTTAGATGTAAAGAACTGGATTTATGTGAAATTAAAGTGCAAAATCTTGCAAAGTTTAATTGTATGCTACCTTAATATCCAAAGTTATTCAGGTTCTCTTTATATGTCGTGTGCCTTGGTGGAGCTATTATGGTGCTTAATGTGATTCAAAGATACCTGTTTGCTTATTTTATATTAACAAGATGTAGCTTGAAATTATTATTTTAATCAAGTTAACATTATATCTTTAATGTGTTGAATGCTTGGTAAGAAAATAGAAATGCATTTTAAAAGACTTTTTCTGGAACCCTGATCACTTAAAATTTTTTGGGGGGTTAGCTATGTGTGCCTTCAAGTATGTGTTCTAGTATCCTTTCATCTTTCACAGAAAACCCTGTTAAGGTATGAGGTGTGGGTAATTCTGTTCAGGCACTTTGAAAGTTGTAGGTTTTGAATAGGTAATTCTGACACGTTCCCTGCATCAATCTATCAAGAGCAGGTCTTGATTAATCCTGTTTGCTGTTGGAAATAAAACAGAACTGCTTTTTGATATGCTTTTTAGCCCTGTTTCTATTAAGGAAGCTGTTCTGATTCATTCAGGAAATCTAATGAGAACCAACCCAGTCTCTTAAACTCATCTATTAAATGCTCATCCCACAGACAAAGTAGAGAACAGTGAGTGAGTCACTGAGCATCTCTATGGAAAGCTTCCTGTCCCACATTTCTCTTTTTGTTTTCCACTCAGACTTTTGGCTGCTTTTCCTGACTGTGGAGACTGCAAGTCTCTGATGTTCCCCAGCAGAAGTTGTGGCTTAGACTGAGATCAAGAGGGTGGCAGTGATTAGAGCTTCCCTTACCCTCAAGCAATGTGTGAAATTAGGAAGTTTGCAAACATCCCTCACCTCTTTTTGGTGTCATGTAAGACGAGCAGCGTTGGACTGTGAGTCAGTCCATCACACAGCTGCAGAGCATGCACTTCCCTGGGGTGGGTGCAATACAAAGGAAGAGTGGCATGGAAATTGAACTGGCAAATTACTATTTTCTCCTGGCTCAGCTGCTCTTCCCGCCCCCCCCCCCCCAAGGCAGTTCACAGGCATCCAATGCAGAAAAAAAGGAGATAGAAGGAGGAGGAGGAAACACCATCATCATTTATTAAAGGTAGACAGCTGTTGAGTTTCTGATTCAGAAAATACCCTCATGAATAGAGAAAGGATGGGTACAGGAAACCTCCTGGACCACAGAGGGCTAAAGGGCTCCTGTTGCAGGACTAAACAGAAATTGGTGGAAAATTTAATGGGCATTTCACCATGATGGAAAAATATTCCAAGCTTTAAAGAGTTGCTGTTGCTTCTCCCAAATTCAGCAACAGCAGGCTATAGCTGTTAGTCATTGAGACAAAGTCCTTAAAAATGCTTTTAGGTCAAAGACTCCTACTCTGGAAAATGAAGTTCATATAGGTTAAGGCTTATAAGCTGCAGCACATTCTGTCTAGCGGCATTCTGAAATAGTGGCAGTGTAGTGGTACTTATGGTTTTTTGTGTAGTAAGTCTGCTTTTTAATCACTGGTTATGTTCATCTGACTTTTCACAAAATTATTGGAAGACTACCATTTATGCAACTTGGCTTTTATGGTAAAGCTGCTGGTACCAACACGTTGCCTATAGCAACACTGCAGTTTTCTAAGCAGATCAGGGGATAAATTGTTTCTATTTTTTTCTGCATGAAATCATGTTAATATTTCTAACAGCAAGAAATATCATCCATGTTTGCCTTTGAAAATTATGTCATTTATTTCTATGAACTATGACAGAACTGGAAAAATAGTTCATCTAGGGGAACTGCTTTTTGTCTTCAGAAACAGATAACTACCAGACTTGGTCTTCAGAAACAGACAACTTCAGGTCTCCTTTAGTTGTTTCTGTTCCAAGTCTAGAGATGGGACAGATTAGGACGTTCCTTGGCTACATTTGAAACCTCTGATTTAACTTCAAGAATAACTGAAATTTCTATGCTATCTGTTCTTCCCATACTTGGAATCCTGACTCAAAATTCAGACTGGTTACTGTCAATTTCTAAAGCATGTATCACTGAACAGAACATGTATTTTGATTTCATGTAGTGTTAGATATGTGCTAAGGTTTTGCTGTATCTCTTCCTTCTCTTCCCTCATGGTTCTCCTTTCGCTGAAACATTTTTCAGGTTGACTTTTTATTTTGTACTTTCTTGAGACTTGATTTGGTGACTTCCACTGCACCTTTGGAGGAAGGGCTGTTTAATGGCATCTTAAAAAAGCACTTAATGCACATTCAGCTTCTAGAAGGGACAGTGTAAATTTGTAACACAAAATGGACTTAGTTTGTAATACCAGATAGAAGATACTGAAGCCTCTTCGGTGCAACAAGTGTCGTTTTTCATCTTTCTCAGGCCACTAGAGCACTGGTGATTTTTCCCAAGATGAATTTGCTTTTTCTGTTTTTTATTTCTGTATTGGTACAGGGAACACTCAATTTCATTTTTTTCACTGTAGTGACAGAGAATTTTAATTGCTTGAAAGTTCTTGTAAAACACTTGAAATCTATCTGACCACACTTGTTCAAGACAATGAAGTTTTTTTAAGAAATGAGCAGATCCCATAAATAGGAGATCAAATACAGTTAGCTGCAGCAGATTCATACTTCCCCCTTTCTATAACTTGTGAAGTAATCAATTGTTTTGCTGCAGTGGAGAAATTTGTGTTCAAAACTTACTACACTGTGTTCAGTGCTCTCTGTGGCTCAGAAATGGGATTTTTTTGACTGATTTACCTTGTGTCAGCTGAATCATGATACTTGCCTATGTGCCTATCTGTAGCCTGGGCCAAACGTGACCTAAGTGTCAACTAGGCCTTGTCAGGATTTGATGAAATTCATGCGGTTTACCTTGTGTTATCATGGGCTGATAAGAGCTTCTCTGATTCTTGGATTTACTGTAGCTCAGCTGACACTTGGTAAATTCTCTGTGTGTCTGAGAACATAGAGAATGGTTTAACATGATGTAATTTTACCTGACAGTCTTTATGTTGCCTTTGTTTTCAACTTAGTTTTGGTGCTAGATGTTTCTATCTGGTTATTTTCAACCCCCAGGAAGAACCTAAGAAAGTTCGATTTGACTATGACTTATTCCTGCACCTTGAAGGCCACCCACCTGTAAATCACCTCCGCTGTGAAAAGCTCACATTCAACAACCCGACAGAGGAATTCAGAAGAAAGCTGCTAAAGGCAGGAGGGGTGAGTCCTGCACCCTTATCAAAAGCCATCATAATAAAGATGTTGCTGCTTGTTGCTGGTGCATGATTAGTAGTATAATGAGAAATATTGACCTAGCAGTGAAGCTAAGTGAAGTGTTTTTGTGATTAACTTCATACAGGAGCTTGGTATGTGTCTTTAAGTGGAATAGGTGAACAAATATGCATGTGCATTCCATAACTGCATGATACTGTGATGGAAGCAATAAGAAAACAAATTGTATTTCATTGAAAGAGAAATGGTTCTATATTAAGCAGAATAAATCCAGTAATTAGAAGGTAGAACAAGTCAAATTTCTAACTATAAACAAACCTACTTAAATCTATGTTATATGTTGCACAGTCTGAATCAGAAAAATGTACTGACTTCTTTATGTGTTGCCAGAATTAAGTTATGTGAAAAAGCCAAAAGGAAGCTTGCCCATTTGGAGGGATGAGAAGGCCCAAAAGGCCAAACCTTCAGTTTACACTTTGTCTGTTAGTGGAAACTGTTCTGCTGTGTTTCACACAATGACAGCATAATTCATTCTGTCAGGGACTATCAGAGGCTCAGCCATGAGGTCTGCTCAGGCCTTGACCCCTCTTTGCTGGGGTGTGAAGGTCCCTGGGCTTGGCTCCACTTCTGGGCCATCTTCATGGGCCTGTGCCTGTCATGTGTCGGGTTGGGCTGCTGCCTCTTGCCTCCTTCCTCTCACCACTGTGAAGAGCCTGTGTCTCCTCTATTCCCTCTGATCAGTGCCATGCTGATGGGAGGGAATGGAGGAGCTGTTAGGTGCCGCTGAAGCCATCCCTCCTTTGACCTGAGCCAGTTCTAGGCCTGTAGCTACTTCTTGCTCCACAGTCTCCAGCCCCACAGTCTCAGTTACTTCCTCTCATCTCCCACCATTTTGTTGGTGGTGTTTGTGTCAGAGATCCAAATACTGTGGGCAGTATGTGGATATGGTCTGACAAAAACCAAGCAGAGGATATATTTCTGACCCACCCCTGGTTCCAGGGCTGTGAGCACTTCACAAGAATTGGGACACTGATAGCCATTGTTGCTGCCTAGGTACCTGTGTTGCTGCCTGGGCCCTGGCTCAGTTCACAGCTCTTCCAGGCCATGCTCCAGGGCTCTTCTACAGCCCTTGCCTCCTGGCTGCAGGGCTCTGCCTTGCTGGGACTGTTCTTGGTATTTGGCATTTGTCCTCATTTTATTTCATGAAGGTGCTGTTAAACCATTCTTTCAGACTGCCTGGGTCCCTCCTGCAAGCCCTGCTTGCTCTGAAGTGTCAGATGCTTCACTTCCCAGTTGACTGTTATTTGCACACCTCATGAGTGTATTTTGCCTCCTTTACCAAGTCACTGATGGAGATGTTAAGAAAGCCTTCATGTTATGAAACTTTAAATGTTAATGCCAGTGTCTGTCTTTATTTTGAAACAGCCATAACAAAAGTGGGTAACCTTTTTTGGTACCTTTAGACAATAGTAGGTTTTTGGGTTGGAGATAAGAGGGAGCTAGTGTGTGAATCCTTAGCTGGCTGAATCTTAGAAAACAAAGCAAAACCAAGGAGCATGTATAGTCTGAAGGGCCCTGTTGCCCTTCTGAAGAACTGTTACAAGTATAGTTACATTGAAGTAGAAGCATGAACAGTGTTTCATGGTTTGTATTTATAAGGTGGAAGAGGCTTTTTAGTTTGCAAATAAAACCTCAAGATTGTATTCTGGAAAACTTTGTGAGCCATTGCTATAATATTTGTTAGCAACAGACTGGATAAGATTGGTGAGTTTTAACCACAAGTGTGATAAATTTAAGTAATGCCAGCAGAGAATTTGGAGTTGAGGAGTAGTGCTTAAAAAGGTTAAAATAGAAAGCTTATTTTTACTGCTTGTTTTCTGTGCCTTTAAATTTTAGTTTTCTTGAGTTAACAAAAGCAAGAATGTTTCCTAAGTGTGAACAACAAAATGTGGCATGTTTTGATCAAATTCTTTCCCTGAATATAGGCAATGACCAATATGGTCATTCTTAAAATGCATTGCTTCATTGTCGTTTGTCTTCTGGATGCCTCAGACTGCATGGCTTTTTGTTTTTCTTCATTTCCCTAAGTTCTTTCCAAGAAATTAATACCTTCTCATGAAGTTATCACTTTTCTGCGTCCCTCTGTGGACTTTCTGACCCGGGAGTTTATCTGATCAGCTTGGCAGAAATAATGTAAATAGCATTCCGTCTGTCATGTCTCTAAAAGTTTCTCTGAGGGGCTTACATCTCTTGGTGTTGAAAAGCTCATTACTCTTTATGAAATGCTGGAAACAGGCTTTTTTTGAATCCTGTAGAAGCCCTGAAAAGCTGACTTTCCCTTCCAGTTGTGTGAATTCAGTCTGTTCTACACAGAGCATTAACTCGTTTGTAAATTCCGTGCTTTAGGCTGAGAAAAGCATTTACAGCATAATAAAGTATGAGATAGTTTTGATTTAAAAATAAGTCAAAACAATATTTCTAGCTTATGGCTATTAAGAAGAAAAGAAACAGTAACAGGTTGCTGAATTTTGATAGGCAAGGAGTCTGGCAAAACGAAGCTCGTCTCCTTCAAAATAAATGAAATACCATAGTAATGTAAAACACTGAGTGGAAGCATTGGGTCAAGTCCTTCAACATGGTGGGCTTTTGCTTGCATGCTTTTAAATAATGGCCTAAGTTGCTTGATTTCTATGCACCTTGAAACCCAAATCTGTTTAATTTTTCTGTTTTTACATGGGTTGACCGACGTGAAGTACAAAACATGATTATTTATCATTTGCATAAACGTGTGCATATTACAAATAGTATGTCCTTCTGGAGGGAGATGTGTAGGCTCACCTGGTACCTGCATGCTGCCATATTCAGTATATCTTGCCTCTGTGTTTCTTTTGCTGCAAATTCCTTGAATTATCTCTTGGATGCTCCTACCTCTCCCTTTCCGTCACACATAGATCTTGTGGCCTCCCAAATGTGAACTAGTCTAGGTTATTTGCTACAGCCACTGTTCTTCTGTCTTTCAGGCTAAGAAAGTTTTGTTATCCTTCTCCATCCTTCATGTCCAGTATGGTCTGACTGGCTATCCTGTAGCTCACTGAGAGAGTAAGAGTAACATTGGGATATCACAAGTGATTAAAAAGTCGGAGCTCAACTGTAGTACAGCTTTGCTGTGCCGCTGTGGCCACATTAAGTAGGCAAACAGGACATTAAGGGTGGTACCAATCATGTAGATTAGCTCTGTGGAATATTTGTATCTTAGCATTTTATTTGATATCACCAGAATTTAAGCATAAATGTGCAATCAGTCTTCATTATTGGGAGTTCACAAACTTGCTGATTTCCAGGAGACAGTTACATTTTCAGGCCTTAGAAGAATGATTTGGCTTCAGAGATTCTCTAATCAGGAAGGTAAATAGAAACCTTTCATTCTATCTTAGGCTATATCCAATTGGCAAAGTTTTCCACCTTCAGAAATATATTTTTCCTGCAGCTTCTTGAAAAGATTTAGTTATGCTCAAATTCATCTCTATCACTCACCTACTTTCAGTTGGCTTATTCTTGTAATTAAAAAAAAGAAATGTTTGCAGAAGAAATAAAACATTTCAAGAGTACACTGGACAAATTCAACCAAACCATATGTTGTTTAGGCTTTATACCTTTCTATATATATGTGCTGAATGACATTCCTTTTAAAAAGGTTTGCTCTGGAAGTGATACCACTGAAAATTTTCTGTACCATTTTGTCAGTGTAGTACCTCATCATCTGTAGCTACCAGCTATACTTTTATACCCATGTGAATTAGCAACCAGTTGCTTGAAATCTACAAGGATACTCTGGATATAGGTTATGACTTTCAGTTGATCCATGTCTTATCAAGCAAGTCATCAAGCTACTGGAAGTGAAACAACTGTATGCCTTCAGTCTCCTACACAGCTCATCCTCTAGACACAGTATGGAATTATGCTTGAGTAGGTACAGTAGGATTGAAGTTCTGATCATGTAAACACCAGTTAGTGTTGACACTTTTGTGGTCATTCCTTCCTAGATTTTTCAGTTACAGCCTTAAAATATGAGAGACCTGAGGAAAAAGAGGCTGCACTGTGATTGCTGCACATGGATTTCAGAAGAAAACTGACACTGGGAAATTACCATGATTAAGAAAAACCTTCAAATTTGAAGTAGATTTTGAGTGTTGAATCCCATGAACAACAACACTTACAAAGAGAGTCTGATTCCGTTTATGTATTTTATATTGTCAGTTATAGTGGTTCTACTGCTTTTTTGGCTTGCATGTTTTTCAGTTGCAAGGAAAAATGGAAAATGACTGGTCTGTTTAGTGAGTTAGTAAAAGTAAATTATTTTGAAGATTCTGAATGATAGCTGGCTAACATTTTAGAATTAAAATTTGACACTTGTTCAGGCATCACTTCTTTGAATATGATGTTAAAAATAACTTAATTTCAATTCTCGGATGAAAAAGTAGTGAAAATATTTTCAGTCTACATTAAGGTAGCAGTTTGATACTGCTCTCTTTCATAGCTGAAAATACATAAATAAAAATGTTTGTATGGTTTTGCAAGTTTTGTTGGAAGTTAAACATTTCCATCTTTTTGCTTTTTGATAGGAGACTCAAAATTAGTTGTTTAATCCAGGAATATATAGAAAAAATTTAATAGCTGACTTTTCTTTTCTAAAAGGAAAAGCCTTTTCTCTGCCCCTTAGCAGCTAACACTGTGGGCAAGAATCGTAAAATTCACTGCTTTATTACAAATGCAAAGAGCTGTTAATGGTTTGAGGTTTCATGTTTAGAGGATGCAAGAAATAGGTTACTTTTAGAGTAGTAATGATTCTATTTAAAAACAGATGCGTTCTTTATTATTGCTTTCTGTAAAATTTGTTAGGAAATACAAGAGCAGTGCTTTTGTAATGAGACATCTCTTTTCTTAAAGACAGTTAATCTGTTAATGAGTCAGAGAGACAAAGAATTATTCTGAGAGGGATGCAATGTTTAGACAAAATTATCAAGGTTAAAATGTAGGTTTTGCCAAAACGCACTGCTTTCTGTTGTTTGAGGTTTTTTTCATATCTTTGTGGTTTTATTGTTTAACAGTTGAGAAATGTCTTTTCAGTCAGTTCAGATGTCTGCATAGTGCCAGTTTTGAAATGTATATTCATAATCCTTGTAATGAAGATGAAGTTGCGGGGATTTCCCTCTTTTCTCCGTCCTCCCTATTTCCTGGCTAATTCCTCTGTGTCAGTTGGAATAGTTGGCCTCTACCCAGAATTAACCTTAGGTATAATGCTGCTCTAGGGAAGGGATTATCTTTAATCTTCTGCTTTTCATATTTAAGTAATTGAATTTTCTTGAGCTACATATTACTTTACTTTCAAGCAAATAACTTAAATTTTTAAATATTGGTTTAAATATAAATAATTCTTGTTCAGGGTGACTGTATTTCTTAGTTAAGGATTTGTATTTTGGAACTTCAGTCTCAATGGGACTTGTATGACTGCTAGGTTTTCTTAGCAGTGTCTTATCGTCTAGAATTTTAAAATATAAGTCCACATACTTTAGTAGCTCATACCGGTGTCCGTAGTGATTTTTCATCATCATGACTTTAGCTATTAGTGTTGCTGTGGTTATTTAAAATCATTATTACATTTGCCCCTATATTACAGATGTACTCTTTAATGTTGAAAGAAATTATGTGTAGGAACCTGTTTATGGCTGTAAAATAATACAGGGTGTGGCAGCCCAGAGCCACAGAAAGAGGTCCAGTTGTCTGTTACTGATGCATGAGTATAATTCATGATGAGTGCTGCAGAAATGTTGCAGTAATGGTTCATTTCACCAGAATTCTAGTAGGTCTCTTGTAGCTTTTACTGAAAGTGCTGTTGGAATTTTTCTGCAGCACAATGTGGTAAAGCTCACTACCTGTTCTGAATATGCTGTACAAGGGTGTTCTTTGATGAGCAGCTTTGTAAATGAAACTGCAACCGGTAGCTTGGTGTGGATCTGATTATTACAGCTTTATTAATGGCCTCCTTTTATTCAGGAAAATGAAAAACTAGAGAGAGCAGACTTTTGATAGTGGCTCATTCACCTGCGGGAGCTCTAATGTGTATTAATAAGGAAATTGTGTTGGTCTGGACCTGTCACAGCTCATACAGTTCTTGATGGTGTAAATATATGTGGGGTGATAGATCTATGACTCCTATGCATCAGGGCTGGCACAATCATAGAACAATTTGGGTTGGAAGGAAACTTTACAGTTTATCTAGTGGGCAGAGACATCTCCAACTAGATCATGGTGCTCAGAGCCCCATCCACCTGACCTCCAGTGTTCCCAGAGATGGGGCATCCCCCACCTCTCAGTGCAATGTGTTACAGTGATTCACCGTCCTCATTGTAAAAAAATTGTTATAGCTAGTCTAAATTTACCCTATTTAAGTTTCAAACTGCTATCCCCTATCCTATTGCAACAGGCCCTGCTAACAAGTCATCCTCCAGTTCTCATGTAGCCCTTCTTTAGGTACTGAAAGGCTGGTATAAATTCCCCAGATCTTCTCCAGGCTGAACAGCCCCAACTCCTCAGCCTGTCTTCATAGGAAGGGTGCTCCATTCCTCTAACCATATTGGTGACCCTCTTCTGGACTTGCTCGATTAGTTCCATGTCCTTCCTGTTCTGGGGCCCCAGTCCTGGATGCAGCCCTGCAGGTGGGGTCTGAGCAGAGCAGAGCAGAGGGGCAGAATCCCCTCCCTGGCCCTGCTGCCCACGGAGCTCTGGATGCAGCCCAGGACACGTTTGGCTTTCTGGGCTGTGAGTGCCCATGGCCAGGTCATGTCCAGCCTCTCATCCACTTGCACCCCCAAGTCCTTCTGGGCAGGGCAGCTCTGATCTGTTCATTACACAGTCTAGATTGGTACTAGGGGTTGCCCTGGCCCAGGTGAAACACCTTGCAGTTGTGTGCATTTGTAGAAATGGGCAGTAAAAGGAGACCAGCTTTTTATGAAACATTTTAAGATTGTTGCACATTCCTCATGTTTTAAGGACATGAAAAGCAAGGTTTTGTTTTGAAAGTGAGTTGTTCTTCTTGCGGTACACAGGTACTCCAAGTTGTCAAGCATGTATTGGTAGATAAATGTTGTCTTCAAAATACCGATTTTTTTCCTTTTTGGAGGAAATGTCAGAGTCAATTGTTAGTAGGTTTAGTACAAGCTATTATAATTCACAAGGTGTTGCAATTTCATAATTTTCCCCAAATTGCTGGAAGAGAAACAGTGGAGGAGGGTTCCTGATTATGGTAATTGATAGTGCAGAGTTGTTTCCTGATCTATTCCTTTTTTCAAAAGGGCATGTAATTACTTAAATTGAATGCTTGTCAGTTTTTCTTTCTGTAGCATTCAGTTGTCTTCAGTAGCAGATTGGAATGTCCTTAGACATACCCTGAGAGAAACTGTACAAGGGATCCTAACTATTGTTAGGATAAGGAAGAATGGCTTCAAACTGAGAGTGACTAAGTTTAGATATTAGGAGGAAATTTACTCTGGAGGTGGGGAGGCACTGGAACAAGTTGGCCACAGAAATTGTGGATGCCCCATTCCTTGAAGTTTGGATGGCAGTTTGAGCAACCTGATGTAGTGAAACGTGTCCCTGCCCACATCAGGGGAGTTGGAACAAGATGATTTTTAATGTCTCTTGCAACTCAAACCATTCTATGGTTCCAAGATGCCAGCAGTTCAGATATTGTGGAGACTGGTCATTTCAGGCTGTTTATTCCTACCCAGTAATGTGAATATCAGTGAATCTCCTCTATGCACTGTTTTTGGGGAAAAAGTAGGTTTTCCTTTGCCCTTGCAAAGTTGTTTTGCATTTAAAGCAACTGGTAGACAAAGGTTTTAAATACAAGCTCAACAGCTGAAGGCTACTGAAGTGAGTTTTTGGTGACCTAGAGCAGGATACATTACCAGCAGAGAAGTTAGATTATGTGAGGGTATCAGCAGCTTCCCTTTGAGGAAGTTGTGGGCTGCAGGGGAGCCATCCCTCAGCCTTCTGTTCTCTAAGCTGAACAAGTCAACTGATGTCAGCTGCCTTTCACCCCACTGTTTGCCTTCCTCTGTACACATTCCAGTAGTCTGACAATGTCCTCCTTGTGCTGAGGTGCCACAGCTGCCTGCAGGACTCAAGGTGAGGCCACACAGTGCAGAGTAGAAAGGGACAATCACCTCCCTTGACATGTTTCTCCATACAGCCTATTCTGCTGTTCCTGTATTATTTGTACCCTTGTATTAAACTGTGAAACCAACTGTTCTCCCTTGGCCATCTTTCTAGTGCTTATCCAGTACTAGGTGTCCTAATTCACACTTTTTAAACGCATCTAAAGTATTTTGAAAGAGCCCAACTAATGCCATAGTATTACAGATTGTATTACTGTCAGCATCTGCCCCATGAAAGATGAGCTTTGAGATTAGCTAGATCTCTGCTCTGTTAAATATAGTCAAGCAAAAGATTGGAGGGAACAGCAAAATTCTAACTAGAATTTAATTTTTTGCATATTGGTGAATTCAGAGTATGGTTATATGACTATTTAAACTGACTTGTTTAAAGACTGTTGTTGTCTCAACTTGCTTCATTGACATCAGTCATTGTCTTATTCCATGAGTCTGGCTGGTCCCACTTAGCTGTTGACTATAGAAGAGACCGAGAAGAATAATTAGTTGTGCTCCTGGGTTTTGTCACTGAAGTGATTTATTGTGGGTGCAGACAAGCACCAGATGCAGGTTCTCTTGGCTGCTTGGCTCAAGCATGGCTGCAGCTGTGTCTCCCCTCTCTTGAGCTGTATCTGCAGCTGTAAGACAGCAGGAAACTTGCAATGCAGGAAGGAGGAAATAAGTTAAAAAAGCATATATAGGCTTGCTGGAGAGTTAGTGCTGTGTTATCAGTGAGCTTGCATTCTTGCTGCAGTAGTAGTGTCTTGCTGTGATGTGTTCATTCCCACCTCTTCCATCTTTGGTGTAGCCTTGGTTTAATAGAGGCACGTACACAGACAGTCAAGTAATGTGTGTTGCCAGTGTGGTAGAACCAATGTGAAAGTAAGGACTTTGAAAGCTGGTCAAGTACTAATTAACACCCATTAGCATCCTCTGTGAGAGGAAAATATGGTAAATACGTGCATTTTCTCTACTTGTTGCCCAGGTTTACGGTATGTACACGTGGCTATAGATTTTCCTTCTGGCTGATTGTTCATTCTTAGCTTGTGCCTTCTCTTGTATTCAGCTGAGTTTAATGCAAGAAAACACCTTGGCAAACTGAGTTTAAAAAGTATTTCTCCAGCTGAAGGATCACTTATTATGATTCACAATAGCTAGTTATAATCAACAATGCCAGGATTGCAAGAATGATTTTGTTGCTTTTGAACAGATGATTTTTCAGAATTTTAGCTTTTGGCAGCCTCTGGTTTAGAACAGCTTAATTGTCTTCTTCCTCTGCCTTTGGCATATAGCTACAGTGTTGAAAACAGGCTGACAAAAAATAATTTCTATTACCTAGATATGTTTCTTAATATTCCCCAAGCTACCATGTATCTTTTGAGCAAAGTGATAAACAACAAGGTTCATTTGGAGTGAAGTTTAAATAATTTTTTTTTTTTTAATTTTAAAATATTTTTTAAACTGAAATCATGTCTTCAGGAAGCTGAAGTCAATCCAATATCATCCTGACTTGGAGAGGTAATACTGGAATATACATATCTACATCCTTGATTTCCCTGTATTTTTAATGTAATGTGTATGAGGCATGTGATGGGTTAGCTCATTCCTGTCTCCTGAGTCAGAGGATGTTTTGGTCATCTGAAGAGGCAAGGGTAACCACATAGGAAATCCACAAAACCAGTGTTGCTTTGTGCATGGGAGCCTGTGGGAAGAGAGACATATTTCCTTGCAGATGCAGAGCTCTGCATCATCTTTCCAGCTTTGCAGGGCATGTCAGACAGGTGAGCTGTCGCTGGCATTTCGAGCTTTGTAACAATAGATAAATGAATGGCTGTAGTAGGAGTCATAAAATCCAGACACAGCGGCACTGGAGCAGAAGACAAGATCTTAGCTGGGTTTTCCACAGATGGAAGGAATAATCTTTACATGTCAGGTAACTGATCAGTAATAGCTGATTAATGTGTGCTTTCTGCAAATGAGCTGTTTGTACTTAAGTCTTCAAAACCAAGAATGGGAGCTAGACCTTCTTAACAGCAAACTGGCTGCTTGCTTACCATCCACCCAGTTTACTGTACCCTTGACAACACAGAAACCTGAAGTTAGAAGCTGAAAGTAAAGACATACTGCTTTTTCTTTGAAACCTCAATCTGTTTTTACAGTGTATCTTTGTGGTGGGCTAACCTTGGCTAAGATGCTTGGTCACTCACTCTGCCTCCTCTGCCTCTCAGGGAAGGGAGAGACAAGGATAGGGTAAGAAGGATGGGTTAGGATACAGGCAGGGAGATTGCTTACCAGCTAGTATCATAGGAAAAGCAGACTCTTCTTTGGAACAATTAATTAATTATCAATGTGATTTCATTAAACTATCCCCTCTTGAGAAGAAACATGGATATTGTTTATTGGACTTTTATTCTCTTACCAGTGTGATTTGCTAGGCAGGTGAGACTCTGCTCTTGTTGGTAATGTTTTACTGACATGCTTTCCCTCTTACAACAGATGATGGTAATGTCAGATGGTACATCGTTTTCTTCAGGGCAGAGCCTTCATCTCCCCAGCCTTCCGAGTAACTCTCTGTCTTTTTCTGAAGTGAAGAAGAAATCATCTCATGGGATAAAGGTGAGACTTATTTTACTAGACAGTAGTTGAGCCAGAAGTGCTTTTCCTGGTAATTAAATTAATTTTTAAAAAATTTCTAGGTGTTTTGTGGAATGTTTTAATTAATAGCCAATTGTAGCCAATGATAGCAGGTAGTGATATTTCTTTGCTCTTTACTTACTGTTTGCCATGTGAGATACTGCAGTATGGAAGGATGGCTGTGAGAAAGGTGCCAGTGAAGGTTCTCTGGTTTTTGTACTTACATAATTGTTTTCCTCCTATTCCAGAAGGAATTGTAATAGTATCTTGTAGTACAGCGATGGAAGTGTGATCTTTGGGAATGTAAAGAATGGGAGATAATACTATAATAATAATTTCATTTATGAAGCATTTTTAAGGATAATTGTGTAGAGTGAAACTTGAAGCTGTGTTGTTTAGGGTTTTTAATTTTGTTTAAATTCGAGAGGTTAATTCTTTCCTCAATGCTTCAAAGTAAGCAATGTGTTATTGGTTTCTAGGGCATCAAATTTTTAATCCCCAACTTAAAATGTAGTAAAAAGGTATCATCCAAGGAATCTCTTGAGTAATACAGATGGACCTTTCTGAAATAGCAAATAATTTCTTGACAAAATGAACTAGTGGTCTGGGAAAATAAAGAGCATCTTGTTGTTTATTCACATAAGAAATGCAACACAAGCCTTTTCTCCATTCTGTTTAATTGTTTGGCTTTTCATTTTCTTTTGTAGTATCTTGTAGATTTGAAGTATGTTACTTAATCTTACAGTGCATGTACTTCAAGAGTCAATACCCATTTTTATTAACAACTTTTGTGTTCGCTCTCTGTGCCGAATCTCGTATCTTGCAAGAATTGTCAGGTAATGAACTAGGGATATGCCTAGGAAGATAGTAAGGATACATAATAAGCAAGGACATGCAAAAAATATTCTTTGACATGTCTCTGCCTGGTGTGCATTGTACATCAGTGCCTCACAATCTCTAATGCAGATGGTCTTGCAACATTTAAAGAATATATGGAAGTGTAGTTATTTTCCTATTGAGGAGCTGAGGTCTAATCTGAGGTTTAAACCGAAGGTGCTTACTTTGACATGCTAAAATGAGTGCTCAATGCCTCGAAGTAAAGCAGCTGCTTACACCATGTACTGAAGCAAAGTGCTGCTGGTTAGACTGGGATGTATTTCCATCTGATTGGATACCAAACATGAGTTACTCTGACACTTGACCATTTCTAATAGGGGTTCTTGTGATGTTGGTAAGTAGCTCTCAATCAGTTCTAAAGAGTAGGCTGTAGTGTTGATTTACCCATGCCTAGCTTTACATGCCAAAGCAGGTGTGCTGAGGCTTGGGTTAATAAGCAACCCAAACATCTCTAGAAGGACTTCAAAGAGGTACTGACACGATACTGAATTCTGTACTAATTCTCTGCCTAGTAACCATACAGCATGGTAAGTCTTGAATCTCAGTTTTTTGTAAGCAAGTGTAAACCCAGGAAGTCATTCTCCAAACTGTATTTAGACAGTGAACTTCTATCTGATGTGGAAAATTAGGAAGTGTGGAGTGTGATGGAGTGAAACAGGGTGAAGTGAGTATTTGCTACACTCATCCATATAAATTAATGCTTGAAATCTTTCATTTTTTGCTGAAGCAACTCAAACATCTGCAGAATTTGGCCTATACCATTCAGCTGAGTCTAACATGAGGCAGTTAGATGTCCATCACATCTCAGGATACAATCCCTAGGATTTTTAGTAGTGGGGAGAGGTGTTTTATCAATACACTGTTTTTGGTCAGTCCATGTGGATATTTGATTTTTCCTCTCCCGCCAGCAGTCCTTACTTCACCCTGTCCAACTTGGAACACACACTCTACGAGCAGTTGTTCTTTTATCTCATAAAGAAAGACTTAAAAATATCTGCCTTACTGAGAATCCTAAGCTGTTTTTGAGAAATGGAAACACAAGATAACCTTGGGTTTAGTGTAACAGTAAAGTTTGGGGGGTTTGTTACAAGTTCTTGGAGCTGAAAAGCTTTGAGTTTTTGGTCTTCTATGTTTTTTTTTTTCTGGTTGGAATGTAGCAAAGTTGCAGCCAATGTAAAAATAGATACTTAGTTTTGTCCTTTGGAATAACCCCAGGGATGGAACAACTTCAGTGTCCAGATTTCATTTAAATATGTCTCTAGAACAAGAGTTGCAGCAAAGTCTTGATAATTCTTGGGCATAAGTTGCTTGTCCAAAAAGTGTACTCCAGATGTCTATACTGGGTGACTGAGATTTTTCTGCTACAGCAATAGGCCTTTGATGTACTTGGCCTAGTTTGGGTTTGTTTTGTCTGTGAATACCAGAGTTAACTTTGAGGTCAGTTTTAAATTTTGAGTGTGGAAAAAACAGAACATTATTCTTATCTGTTTGCCACTGCAAAGTACCATATAAACTTTATGGTTAGATAAGAATCTAAGTAACATCAGTAAAACCAGTGCAACAAAATGTTATTCTTGGTTTGGCATTCACTTATGAAAAATACAATACAGTATGAAGTATCAGACAACTGTCAGTTTGCTTTCTGTCACATTCTCTTCTGAATTATTAATTAAATAGAGATGTTTGTATTTCTAAAGTGATTTTTCATTTAATTGAATGGAGATGGTGTTGGTGAACCCCAGTATTTTGGTTCCAAAACTGTAATCTTGGAATTACAGATGTCAGGCAGAAATGTATGAAAACTTTTATTTGATGCATTTTTTCGAAATATAAGAATAGCTGCAGGCTGGCTACAGATACTTGAGTTGATTTAAATCAGTGCTACTCCTGTGCCTTTCTGTATTATATAAATAAAACATGCACAGAATAGATAAGCAGCTTGGTTAAGTTTTTTGGAGGGATGATTTTCTGCACTGAACTGTAGTATCAGCTCTAGAGAAACAAGATTTGTTTTATAAGCAAAGAAAGCAAAAGCTTTAATTCTGTGTGGGACTAGAAAAATATATAAATTGTTTTATAATCCCCCAGTTAGCCTTTGCTGTTGAATCAGTGAGCTTTGTAGTTCTCCATCTGCTTCTGATTCTTCTGATGTCATTAATCATAACAGTTTGGGCTGGGCAAAATTGAAATATGGGAAGTTTTCAAATTTTTATGGGAAGCAGGTAAATTCATCTCCTACCCCAGAGTATTTTTGGAGGTTCTCAAAGTGTTGTGATTTTTTCTTTTTTTTTCTTTTCTTTTTTTTTTTTTCCCCGCCATCAGCTAGTATTTTTATTCAATAATAAATAAGTTTGTATTTAACAGAAATCCAAATTTGCTTGATGGAGTTACTTTTCAATATCTTCCTCCTCTTTTCCTCTTGAGAGCAATAGGGAAATTTGAGACTAATTCTTGTCCTTTGGCTTAATATGAATACATTATTTCAATAGGCATAACATTTTCTAATTAGAAATGAAGATAATGCACATTTTTATGATCACTAGTAATAAATTTGTAGTCTAAACTCAGAGTACATACACTGAAAAGGTTATCCATGCCAGTGTGCTAAATTTAATGACTTCATAAAATATAATGAACTGCCCCTGCCCCTCTACTTCCTCCACCCCTCCCAAGTGTTTTATTTGTTATTTAGGTTACTAATGTCTATCAGCAGTTGAGGTTTGCAATGGTTTCCAGAAGTTACTGCTTATTCAATCTCACATTAAAACAAATTGGGAATTACATTTTGTGGTATGAAGTCAGAGCCCAGCTCTGTAACATAAACAGTTTAAAAAAATCATTTTTTGCCCTGTAGTTACAGAAGTGTTTAATCTGCAAATGTGTTACCTGTTGAGCAGCTATCACAGTCCATGTGTGTCTCTCAAATTTACAGACCATGTACTCTGTGATTTAAACTTAATTTCATGAGTTCATTAAAAAATACAAAACCACAACAAATGGTTGGTTCCTGTTGCCCAGATTAGTCTATCAAGTGAATTCTCCTCCCAAATCACAAAGTTTTAGTTTATAACCTGTAACTCTTTAATCTGTGCACTTGGGATCCATAAAGGAAAAAAGTTTCCTAGCTGAGTGAGAGGGTACTTATCCTTCCTCCTTTGTCATAGTGTGGGCATACCCTGTTTCACGGTGGGGAAGTGTGAAAGCCTGAGCAGTCCAGCTGGTAGGGAATCAACTTCAAAAATTGGGCGCTTTTTGATAAGCTGATTTTTATGCTTTCCAGATTGGAGGTATGGTTTATGTAATTCCTATGAATTAGAAGATGGTGATGAAACTTCCAAAGATGATGGCTTCAGGAGATAGCAATTTCCAGGTGATCATGGCAGTATAATGGCCCTTTAGCTTTTCTGATCACCTGTCCTGTCTACAATGTGTTGTGTGTTCCCAGAGTGCATCTTGGGCCTTACTTAGCATGAGGTGTGTTGGCCAAAATATGACAGGAGTTGAGTACAACAGTCACAGTAGCACAAGTTTTATTTGCTGATAAAATTTTAGATTTTTATTGTGCTTTCTAAAATACATATTTTGAAAGATATGTTAGCCTCTTTCATAGAGCAGTACTATGTATCTTGAGGTACTGTATGTATGTGGTGTTACTTGGTTTAAGATGACATCTGTAGGTATTTTGACATTCCTGTGTACCTGTATAACTCTTTTGCATACGGTTTGTTATGCAGCATATCAAAGGCTAACACTGACTTGAGTTGCTTCAATATTTGATGAATACACAAATGCAAACTATGGTATACAGATATATTACCTGTCAAAACCCCATAATCCCAGTTCTTCACATAAATTTGAGAAATGAGTGCTTTATTTTACTTAATTTACTCTTATTTCTTACAACGCCTATTAGGGAGAAAGAAACACAATGTCAGATTCTGATAAATAAGAAAATGGTTTGAAAGTACATTCTGATTTTAAGATCTATGCTGTACATGATATGAATATTCAGTGACTTTTCATCCCCACCAGTATCCCATGTTCATCAGCAGGTTTGATATAACTTACTGGTGGATATAATTTGACTTTTTTCTGTCTTATAGATTTTATGTTCCTATTTCTGTCTCCTCTATATCACTGTTGGCTTCTTTTTGTGTCATTGCAGAAACTGAGGAAATAAGAAAATATACTCTTTTTACTTAGAAAATAAATACAGATATAAAAGCAGTGGATTGGCTGCCTTTAAGAAAGGGAGCATGTGAGATGAGTGTATAAATAAGTGTCATAAGTATGTCACATATTTGTACTACGATTTCTATAAAAAATCAACTTCCGTGTTGTACGAAAATGTAAAAAGTCTGGTTTTAAAATTGAAAAGAAGACAGATCTCAAGTTTCTTTTGGTTTTAATACTACTGTGCCTCTGAGTAATTTTCATAAATCTCATCTGTTGGAAAGCATCTAAAATGACTCTCCTTCTGACATGTAAAATATACTGTGCTATATGTAAAATTATGTGCTATAAGGAGACCAGTAAGAGAGATAATTTCTCTATCTAGTTTAGTAATGACACGTAATTTATCCTCCCCAGGGCAACACCTCTGTGGCATGATAGAACATGTTGTGACACTGTAAGCATTAAACATTTCATCAGTTAACTTTTGGTGCTGGTCTTGTATCAAAAGAAAGAGTCAATTTTTTTTTTTTTTTTTTTTAATCCAAAAGATGAACACCAGGAAAAGAATTATGGCTCAAATGAAACATGTCAAGGAGTGTTAAGTGATTTTTTTGTTGTTGTTGTTGTTTTTTAATTGCTGGCCTGGGAACTGAGGAAGTGCCTTATGTTTAGACATTCAGATATCATAGTATTGTTCATTGTTGATGCTTCTGGCCAATGTTAATGTTGATGTATCTGTTATATAGATATATAGTTAGTTTACCAAATCTGACACAAAACTACTTTTGCAGTACAGATGCAAGAAGCATCTTAGAAAAACATGCAATCGAATAATTTATGCAACGCTGTGACTCAGTGTTTCACTAAATAAGATAATGAGAAGGATTATTTTTAGTTGATTGTTTCTACCTATTGTTACAGAGGAGAAAGAAGATACTGCAGTTTCTGCACATGTTTTGTGTAGACCTTTCAGGTCCTAGAGTATTAAACACTGACTTAACACATCCTAATTGGACAAGTTATAAGTAGTTATCTATGAACAGAGGAAGCACATCAGTGGATGTAGACTTAGTCTTCCTTTCTCCTCCAATTGACACAACTTCCATTAACATGTGAATTGTGCTTTTTTTCCTTGGACAGTTTTTTTTCAGAGCAGTTGTACTGTGTGCACTTTTTAAAATTAGTCAGTCCCTGTAGGGGATGAGGCTGGCTGTATCCTGCATTGGTCCTTTACTTTCCACTGCACTTCTGCAGTTCTGTCTATGTTGTGGGTAAAAGGGTAGTTAAGTAAAGGTGGAGAATTAGCTAAATATGTTTTCCTCTCTACAGTTCTGTAAATCTGTGGCAGTTTTACTGCCAGATACACCACATTTACATAAACATCTCTTCTAGGTAAAGGAAATCAATGGGCCTATGTAATACACATTAAAATGTTTCATTCTAGAATTTTCTCACTTCCTGAGCAACATACAGATAGAACTGTTTATTATCAGTCTGGAAGAAAGTAAGCAGTGTAAATTTCTTGACTGTGGGTTCCTGTAAATTGAAACATCACTTTGCAGATTTTAAGTAGTATAAAAATGGATCCTATCTTGTAAATATATGATACATGTTCAGTGTTTAAAACAGTGCAGTTAGTCTACTGGGTGTTTTTGAGATTCTGAAAGCCCACCGCTGGCAGTTTCCATGAAAGTGGGCAGTGCTACAACTGTTCTTGTCTATTAAATATTCCTCGGTGTTAATTCTCAGAAGAAAGGATCCTCTATGACCCATTCTGGATGGTTTCCTTTATTGCCAGTTCCAGCTGCAGATGACCTCTTGCCTTGCCACTTCACCTTTTCAGATTCAACTGAGTGAGGAATGGTACTGCTTTGCTGTTTCTGGTTTTGCCTCTCCTGCAGGACCTCTGAGTCCTTCTGAGAAACATTTCTCACTTAAAACAGTTCAATTAGAAAAATAACAGTTAAAAACTCAGCAGAGACTCCAATATATTCAAAGAAGGAAGTTTGTTCAGCTTTAGGAAGTTTTCCATAAAAAGGTAGTGACTATTGTCTGTTAGGAAGAAGATCTGGCAAAAGCTGGAAGATCACAGCAGACAACTCAAACTTTTCCTGAAATGTTGCCATTTTTCCTCTGATCCTGTAGTAATTCTGTTGACATCATGTGGTTCATATTTTTTTTGTGATTTTTATTTTCTCATAGGTAATGGTGATGATAAAGATTTCCTAAACTGCATTTGACTTAACCTTACAATATTTTTTAAAAAGGCAGGTATAATGCCTAGGTTAAAAACTAGCTTTTGCTGTAACTTTTTTGACAAGCAGTGGTAACTGTTCATGTTCCACCAGTTTGAAACAGGTGTTTTTACCAAATGTTGGGTTTTCTATCTGTCCTTACATGGTTATTTCTACTCCTGGTTACATGCAGTTCCAAGTCCAAGTTTTTAATATGAATCCTGTGTCCATACTGTGTCTGCCTTTTGAGGATTTAATGGTTCTTTTTTTTCTTTAAAGTAAAATTTTGCATCTCCTCTTTGCAGGACCCAGCTAGGATTCTGAACATAAATAGCAGCAGCAGTAGTAACAGTTTTTCAAAGACCCAGAAGTTAACAAAGGAGCACAAAGAAAAAATTCCTAAAGACTCAAAAGAACAAAAAAGTGCCTTCAAAGAACCTTCCAGGGAACATAACAAATCTTCCAAAGAGTCCTCTAAGAAACCCAAAGAAAACAAACCACTAAAAGATGAAAAAATGGTTCCTAAGATGGCCTTCAAGGAACCCAAACCCATGTCCAAGGAACCAAAACCTGAAAACACCCCCATCCTTACCATAACATGTGGGCAGCAGCAAGAAAAGAAGACTGTCACAAAAAGGCCCTCTGTGTTGGACATTGATGACTCTTCTGCAAGAAAAAGAAAAAAACCCAGCTCGGATTCATTATTTAAAAGTTTTCCTAGTGCCCCACCATTGATTCTTACTTGTTCAGCTGACAAAAAACAGACAAAAGATAAATCTCAACTCAAGGTGGGGAAAGTCAAAATTGAAAATGATGCACTGGAAAGGAAGACACCTACTCTGCCACCATTTGATGATATTGTAGATCCCAGTGATTCTGACATGGAGGAAAATGTGTCCTCCAAATCTGATGTAAGTGGTTGTTTAGTTTTGCTTAATACTTTAGTCAGTGCTGTATTATATTCCTAGTTTGTGAGACTGTGTGCCAAATTTGTGTTTTCCCCTTTCTTTTTCCTGTCTATTGGCTGTTTGTCCAAACTGAAGGATGTTGATGACTGTGTTCAAACTTATGCATGTTCTAGTTGAATTGTATTGCCTCTTCAAGTCTACTCAATTACTAAATGTCAACTTTATGACAGTGAGCATATGGGAGATAGTGATGAACAATATTGCTCTTTTGATGTTTCTTAGAAATTCATGGTTTTTTTGAGAGAAAAGAAAATTGATTTAGGTGCTTATATTTCACACTCTAAATCTTTGTTTTCAGGTATTAGAGAGTTCACTAAATCCAGGAGGGTTTTTTTTTTTTTTTGCTAAAAGACACAGTTCTGTCAATGATGCCAATTTTTTGGAGGAGGACCTCGTAGAATCTCACTCTGATGAGGAGAATGTATTCCCAAATACTAGGCTTACCATGAAGAAAGACATTTTAATGAAAATTTGCTTTCCTGAAAATATTTGTCTACTGTGCCTTCTCATCTGTTTCAAGTATGATTTGCTGTTTAATTTTATGATTAAAATTAGGATTTTTTATCATTTTCCTAGTAAACTTTGGTTTTCAGAAGCATCTTTCATAGAGACATCTAGAGAAGGAAAGGCATGGTAGGAGAAGGCTTGTTTGGTGCCATTGTTTGTACTTATGGCTAGACGTGTAGTGCGTATGGTAGAGAGGAATTTTTCCTAGCTTTTCCTGTTCAATTCTCTCAATTTTCTGTTTTCTGATTTGTGTCTCTGTTATTGCCATCAGTTTCATAACACTGCTTGCCCTCTCTGGAACAGGCAATAAATGCCCTGCTGTGGGGAGGTGTCAACATTAAGTTTTTACTTTGTAAAAACTTCCCATGAAGGAGAAGGTAATTTACTTCTGAAGTGACCTTTTAATGACTGGTCCCTTAGGGCATGCAAAGGCTGTAAAATTTAGAAGGTATACAACAGGATAGGCCCTGCTTTACAGCATGAAACAGGGGATACTCTGTGGTTGGAGTGACATTCTCATTATGGCTTGGAGCTTGACCAGTTTGTCTTCAAACCTGAAAATGTACATACTTGTCACCCTTGGTGAGAATTACTTTCTCATGTTTTCAAAAAGCTGAATGTTCTATTTTAATTTGGCACTCTTAAGACATGTTATCTACCCTCAGTAAAGCAGGCTAATTAAAATAGATTTTTGGGTACCATGTAGGAGCACATATGCTTTTCCTGGCTGCAGCAGTTCTCCATTTTTTTTTCAAAGACAGAAGAATTGAGACAAGTCCAGTGTAACTGGAATTTTACAAATGATTCTGCAGAGGTGTGTGCTGTGTAGCAGCTTGAAAATAACTAATACGTGAAAGATATATGGATGATAGCTAAAACTAATCCTTTTTTGTTGTTGGTAGGTGTTATCCTCTTTGTTGTCATGCAATCTCTTGCCCATTACCAATGCTATAATGGGAACACCTCTGTATTTTTAATAGGCTGACACAAGTCCACTTCCGCAAGTTCATCATCCATCTGCAGTTGACCTGCATGAGTTAAGGAGTGCCTTAATTCTGTGCTAAAGCTAAAAAGCACAGGTAAAGGATTTTCTAAGTCTGTAAGCCTTAGAAATCGTTACTGTAATCGTTACTGAGAAGGCGGAATGCTGAAGTCCACTCCAAGAGAAGTAAATCCTACTGGTTTGGGCTCTTGTGTATTTTAACATTGACATACTGGATCACACGTCTTGCATGGAGGAAGCAATGGGGTCCCTATCTGAATGAGTGAAAAGGATGTCTGTCCTTTTTGGACTGTGGTCCTTAATAAATCAGCCTGAGTATGGCTCCAGTCAGTGATGGGATACTATTTAGAATGTCAGTAATATACTTACCTAAAGAAAAGCTATCTATGAGACATGGAATAATCCCCTAAGGTACTTGAGTCATGCAATTGGCAAGTGCTGTGGGAGAAAGAGCTGGACAGCCTGGTTAGTGAATATCTGCAGAATTTCAGAAGGAATTTTACCACTTTTAACCAGGGAACCTAATGAAAGGTGACCAAGCAGTGTAATAAAAATTCTGTATGTTGGAAAAAATAGTTTGGACTTTTTTGTATGTATTGGTAAGCTTCTAAGTGTTTCAGGAAGTTTCACAGCTAGGTCCACAAAGGGTATATCCTATAAACATAAATAAAGGAAAAGTGAGAAGTTGCAATGTTACATAGAGACTACTGGAAATAAAAATACAGCAGTGTTTTTTTCTATATAACGACAGTTGTATGGCAACAATACAAATCTTCACATGTAAAATGTAATAAATTTGTAATAAGAGGTGCAATGTAGAATGTAGAACTTACTGCAAATAGTATTCCTGTGTCAAGGAGGTAGTTCAGTGTGCTGATCACACACCGGATGGTTCTCAGACTTAGATATAGTCCTTTATCAGTTCTCAGTTGTGAAGTCTGGGTTCAGGATTTTAAAATAAGGATGAAGTTCTGTAAAGTCCCTGTGGTAAAGGGATCTTACAAGCATGATTAAACAGAGATACTGTTTCACTGGAAAGGTGCTACAGGATGGCAAGGCTGCTGCTCTCTTCATTTCTTTGTATACAGCCTGAGTTCAGTGAATTGGGTAGGGTGTATCATATCAAATAATGGACTTAAATTTCAGACAAAAAAGTAGAGTATGCTCAACCCTTCATGGTACTGGCATCATACCTAGCTATGGTCATCATACCTAGCTATGAGCATTCAGACTTGAAACATGGCCTTTGCCTTCATGAAATAGAGGTAAGTGTGTCTGCGAATGGTTGATCTTCTTTTGGAGCTATCCCTTGAAATTCACCTTTCAGAATCCAGACAGGTTAGCATGTTGTTGTCTCGGGCATATTTCAGAAAGCTGGACACCGTCCTTTGGTGTCCTGTAGTCAGTCTCTTTTTTAAGCTTCAAATATCTCTTAAATTCAGTGGGAAATACAGGGAATCACACCCTTGCGTCGTGGTAAACTCTCTGCCCATGTTTAATAGTCTTTTTTGTGTGACTTTGACCAGGACCATGTGTGGTCTGTGGTCTGTTTGGCATACACTGCAGTGGTGCACTGTGCTATTTATTTTTATTTTGGTTTTTTGTTGACTTAGAGCTGTTGGCAAATGGAACAAGTGTCTGCATTTCTCTTCATGTTGCTTTGCTAAGTATGACTTTTCAAATAGATCTGTGAATTAAAGTGTGTTGGACTTCTGTGTTTGTGGTCAACTAGGAGTTCAAAAGAGTGTGGGGGTTTTTTGAGTTCATTTGCAAATCACACATAAAGGCTGAAAAACTATTTTACTGGCTTTGGTATGAAACATACAAAATTAAGTATAGAGTGAAATCATGCAGATTTGTGGTTTTATTGAGGCAGAGGCATGTTAACCCAGTCTACTTCAAAATTCTAAAGATTTCACTTTTAAATTCAATTACAGGATGTTTTAGTTAATGAAAACTCCACCTGCTTGCTTCCTGTGTGCGACAGTGCAACAGCATGATAAAAAAAAGATCTTGACCTTGATTTTGCTGACAGGCTCAAATATGGTGATATTCTTGTAATATTTGTGTGAGCTACAAGCTGTTGTATGAGATGGAGAAATACATAATTTTGGGTCTGAGTGTGGAATTTTCTGTTGTTGGATCTGCACCTTTTGAACTGTGAAGGCATTTCAGAAGGGTTGCTCAGATAATTCTTGTTTGATTAATGCTGGTTTTGCTTGACTGGGTAGGAAGGAAAAAGTGTCACATGGCTCTTGGTGAAGTTGCTGCAGCAGGAGGGCACAAAGGAGATGAGGCGGATGATAGATACCTATTCAGGTATTAAATATTCTCCATGTATCTCCAGTTGTAGAGAATTGAATAATAACTTGTTAAGTCTGCCATGCATGACGGTGGTTTAGTGGATTTTTTAGGGAGTCCGTTAGTTTCTGATGAATGAATTTCTTCAGGTGTGATTATTTTGCTTGTGTTATGTATTGGTTTTTTCCCTTCCTGCCTGTGTCACTGCATTAGCAATGGTGTCAAAGCCTATGGAAATACGATCTGAGCAGAAATGCGTGCTAGCAGAGTGTGACAGCTCAAGGATAAGCAGTGTTATTAAGAGCGGAGAACATTAGTGGGTCTTTTGTCTGTAGGAAAAAATCCTGTCTCCTCAGGAAGGCCTTTATGGATCAACAAGAACACAGCAGAGATCACAGAGACTATGCTTCTGTGCATAATTAACTGCTTACATGTCCTAAAGCAGTCTTAGAGTATGAGTACCATTTTAAAGGAATCCATAAAATGTCACTTTCAGTCTGGCACAAGATGTAGTAATCTGATGATTGCAAAAGTGGAAGAACGTTTCGAAAACCCCCATGGTCTTTTAAAACCTCCAGGCCCTTGTTAGCTGAAAAAGCCTACTTTCTGCCAGGGCTTGGAGCTAAGGTCGGAGCTTTTTCAGGTAATTTTTAAAGTCAGAAGGAACAATAGTGAGATAGAGCTCCATGTGCTGTTTCCATGTAGTTACCAAAGGAAAAAAAAAAAACAAAAAACAACAAAACAAAACAAAAAAACCCACAACAAAAAAACCCAAGACAAAACAAAAAAAAAAAAAAAAACACAAAAACCAAGGTAGGTTTTGTTTTATTTTATTTGTGAAACTGTGACTCTCAAGATGATTAACGGTGCAGAACAGGGTTCATACTGATCATGTGCTTTACTGCAGACTGGGCCCTGTGAGTTTGCAACTGTCGTATTATTAGTCTTTAATTTTTATGTGATAATTTTTCTGCTTCTAGTTCAGGAAATAGCACTACTCTTAAAACTATGCCAGCCACTCTTGTGGTATTGTTGGACATAGTATTCCTGTGTCAAGGAGGTAATTCAGTAGTCACAAACAGGTAAATATTGTACAGTCCAATGTGTTTCCTTCCGGACATACACTCAGAGAGAAATAGTGGCCAAAGATAAGTAGACCTCTTTAGACAAGTGGCAGTAGGCACAAGTATGCTCTGTGGCCATCAGCATCTAGTGTAGTATGGCACCATTCAGCTGCTATTACTTTGCCTATTTTAATTAGGTGTTACTATGAAGTGAAAAATGCTTTGTCTTCACTCACAAAAGCTTAGGTGCATGTTAGGCTGTTCTGTGTATGGTAAAATTACTATTGCTGGATGAGGAAGCAGTATGACAGACAAGTAGAGATCCTCGGGGCAGCAAACTCAAATGTTAAGGTGAAACAGTTTTGTTACTGGTGTGTGTTTGGAAGTCACTGGCTACAGAAATGTTAAGAATTTAGAAATGATGGAGTGGAGACAAACTCCATGATCTATGATTAAATGTTCAGGTTGCAAAAGTAATCTTGTGAGAGCCATGAAATTCTGTGTTCTTGAGGCAAAGTCTATTTGGGTCCTTTTTAGTTTTAGGCAATGTCACATTTTGACCACAGAATTAACATTAATCATTTTTAAGCTACTATTACAGGCTGTGGTGTTTTACTTCATTTGCAAGTACTAGCTACAGCTGCTTCATTGTGACTACCCATGTGAATGAACTCAAATATTTGCATAAATGCAGGTTTGAATAGGATATTTTTTATATATCTTTTTATGTATGGATATAATTGCATATTTTCTGTATTTCAGCACTGGAAACTCTGTTCACCTTCTATCCTGCAGAGACTAAGGGTTTTAATTGGGTTTGTGCAGTGCCAATACTGTAATTGTTTGGGGGGAGTTTTGTGGCATAAAAAGACTTTGTCTCATGTCTGGTAAAGTCATGACAGTTTTGAGAGGCCTAGGTGGATTGCAGTCAATAAAATATTAAAGACAGGATATTTTAGTTTAATCATGAAGAAGTGATATCTTCTTGATAAGGATTTTTTCATTGTTTTGAAGTTTCTTTATCTGTCCACTTAGATAAATTATGTTGTGATTCAGAAGAATGGCTGCACATATTAAATAAAATCCAACACCTGACAGTTTTCAGCTGGCATTTTCTCTACAATATTAGATCTATTCAAGGCTTTTATACCCTTTTTTTATATGGAACTAGTATGTTCACATTTCTTTTACAAGGGGCAAAAATGTAATGGCTTACTCATGTATTTTTGAAAGTTTGCTGACAAACTCTCCACGAATTTCATTAGATAATATTGATAATACTTCCAGGACACCCTGTAAGTACACAGTTTAATTTTTATATTTAAAAGGCTCAATAATACCCTGAAGTTTAAGTTTTACTAACACAGGACTGCTTGAGGTCACTGCTGCAGTCTCATGGCTGTGCCGAAGGAATCACTGTGCATTGCCTGCTGATGAAGGAGGGTCTGCTGTTCACCTCCCTGTGCTGTGGAGCCCTGGGGTCTGGCACTGCTGAGGTATGCTGGGAGGCCCTCTTGGAATGGGCAAGGGATGCTCCTGATGGACATCATTTGCCTGCCCCAGACTCAAGGATGGTGGTGCCTGTGAGTCTGTCTTCTCCCAGTATTGAAGTGTGTATGTGAGCCTGGTGCAGGAAATAAATGAGAGCAGATGTAATCAAGCAGTTTTCTTTCATGCCCTCTGTATGGCAGCTGCATTTCCCTCTTGACTACCTTATCCTCTCCTCCTCTGCCGGGCAACCATTGCTGTTTAAGGGCAGTGTCATACCTGAAACCAATTTTAATAGTATTTTGAGTGTTTGTTGAAGGTGATTCAAGATCACCACATCAGCAGCAGAGAAACTGCTACATATCTTAAATGCTTAAGTATTGGTGTGAATTTGTATTAACTCTCTGAGTCGTTATTCAGTAGAGCTGTTTTGGCTTAGTCAATACCTCAGTACAGCTTACATCTTTGTTAGAAAAAGATGTCACAAAATTAATTACTTCATGCTTTTTCCTAGCAAAACCCAGAGCCAACCCCCCAAAAAAAAAAAAAACAAAACTCAAAAAATCTGAGTAAAACATCCAGATTTATTGGTACCAAGATCTAACCTTTTCTGTTGAAGGCCTCTAAGCTTTCTGGCTTTCATCTTCCCTTGAAAACAGAAATCTTTATCTGCCCAACAGAAATTTGTGCTTTGTGCTTCCTCTGGCATTGGGTATGTTAGTGGTGTTTCTAGTGCCCCTCTTTGAGCTGCAGTATCTCACACCATACATTCCCATTGGGGCTGAAAACAAGTAGCTGCGTGATCAGGTTTATTTGGTGATCAGATCTATTTGTTTGTTTGTTTTAACCTTGTGCTGCTGTGGGGGGATGAAGAAATTTGGTAAATAATGCTGTCTCTGGCCTAATGAAAATGACAGTCTTTGCAGTGTGTAGCTCAGTAAGATGGGGCTGCCTGAATCCAGAATGTGTATGTAGGGTTTTTTGAACTATCTTGAGATATGTTACCTGTTCTTGCTGTGGATATCTGAACGTGAAGGAATTTCTTACTGTGTACTTAGAGTGTTGCAAGCCATCTGGTAAAGGTGAGGAAATGGTGCCCTATGTTACAGGTATTAATGTTTCATACAGCAGAGGTAGAAGATAAGGATAAATTGAGCTATTTGCACTTCACAGAATCTGTTTACATATCCACGGAACTTGTATCATCATTTCGGAGTGGCATGAAGGGAGACTTTAAAGGTGACTGATAATAGCTACCCCACCAGCAGCAGAGCTGTGTTTTGTTGCTGAGGTTAACAGGCAGCTCCACCTGTACCTGAGCTCCCTGAGGAAAGATGACTCACACATCAGGGAATAACCGGAACTGGAGACAGCAGTAACTGGATCAGTGTCTCAACACTGATTACCCCACTCAGAAAACCATTGCAAAACTCATGCTGTTTAATACCATACTTGGTGAACAGTCTTGATTAGGACAGAAGTAATTCAAGTGATTTTGCAGCTCTGTGTGAGGTCATTTTAGGTATTATCTAAATAGTGAGAGGAGGTCACATACAGGAACCTGTGTTTCATAATTCAAATTATCAGCTGCAAAAGTATTACAGTCTAAACCATGGCAAGAAAAGAAGTAGATAAAGCTGTGACAGTTTTAATATTTTTCACTATATGGATGATATTTTTGCATTACCCATGCTGCTTTAGTGGATTGAGGTTATTACAATGCAGCTGTATTGTATATAAGAAAAAGACATAGTTTCAAGATGGTGTTATTGCATTTTGTCTTCCACAAGAGGAGTAAAATTCTAGACAACAGCAGAGTATTCTAGAGTATTCTGGACAACAGCAATTCAGTTGCAAAATTACTTGGGTTCAGGGCAGGAAAAGGCCAAAGGAGAATGCCATTCTTGGTGCTCTTGGTGGCCTAAATTTGCTTTGGGAGGGACTAGTAAGAATAAATAAAATTTTGCATGGTAAATATTGCAATTTTAGCTAAAAGGAACAGTTTGTAGACGAGCTGTTTCAATCTGATTTGTTTGTGCCATATACAACCTTTTTGATCCTTTGAACACTGTAAAACTCAAGATTGATCTGGTTTGTATACATCAGATCTTAATTTAGCCAGTATTTCAAATAATGTAATTATAGCCCAGTATTTTAAACAACTTCATTCAGTGGTTAAGGTACCTATTCAGATAACTATCAATTACATTACAAATAGATTACACTGTGTTATAACGATTTGAATGAAATGAAGTTTAAATTTAAACAAGTACCAGATTTTCTTATCTTTGTAAGAGATTGTCTTTGTTGTGTGTTATAGTCTATACATATCTTATGAAACAGAAGCAAATCTTTGTTAACATAAAACTCAGATCACACTGTCTAAATCATATGTTAAAACAGAGGAGAGATAAGGAGCTTTAAGTAAGGATTACTTTTTTTTTGTAAGAGTACTTGTGTAGGCAAAGTTGCAAGCAGATGTCAGCTGTAAATGATAAAGAACCAGTAAGACAACAGAAATCTGCTCTATGGGTTTTTTTCTCAGAGAATCAGCATTGTATGGTTGCTGTGTATATAATATGGATGATCTTTTGTGAAAACTACTAGGCAAACACATGATATTATCACAGAATGAGTGCTTAGGAACCATCTTCTCAGAAGTTTCAGATCTGTAGAGAAAAATGTGTATAGAGCATATAGTTGCCAAACATGATATTTTGAAATCATTGTTCCATTTATGTTTTTCATTTTCTTGTATCCCAAGAATACAAGACAATGAGGAGTTTTGTTTTGTTTTGTGTTAGAGACTCGAGAATTTTTTAGGATACAGCATATATTTTTGTATTTTTCTCTTTACAATTCTTCACTGAAACTGGAATGTATGATAAATGAAAGCTGAGGTTTTCAGATAACAATTTAAATCCCAGAAGTTAAGTTTGAAGGAAGCATCAATACGATGAGGCTTGCTGTAAAACTGACAGAGCCAACAGAGATCTGCACTTGATTTCCCTCTAGTTTGTAGTTAAATTTTGAACAATTTAGGTTTTTTGGGACATGAGTTCAAGAGCCTGTGCAGCAGGACTTCAGGAAAAAAAAAAAAAAAGTTGTTTTTCATATATTTAGGTCTGTGTTACTTGATTTTTATGACCTCGACAAGCATTCCACATGGTAAAGTTTTAGTGTGGGGCCATGCTGGGAGTTTGATCTACATAAGAACAGAGGGGAACTGTGGTGGATTTGCAAAGTCTCTGAGTACCTGCTGAGAAGACCAAATTTCTAATGTGGAGAAATGTACCATAGCACATAATTATACCCATGAAAGCAGTTTTACATGCAGATGGTTCTCCAGTTGCTTCTTTTGTTAATAGGAGTGTGTGAACTCCTAACATTAGAACCTCAGATCTGGAGAATTTAGGTGAACCATCTTCCTGCTGCCCCAAAGTGACAGCCAACTGTTTGATTTCCTATACAGTGAACTGTGAATGTGTCAACATCTGTCCATCTCAGCGGTGACACATAACATAGGGCCCTGTAGATAAAATAGAGCAAGAGAATGGAGTTGAGAGCTAAAGTCTTAGCTTCCAACATAGCAGCTAAAGGGGCTGGCCAGAACAACTACCGCCTATCTTCTATCATTATTAATCTCATTAGAGCAGAAGATGTAGAATAGTTGAATGAAGCTCTCACCTTGTCTTTAATACTTAGACTGAATTTTCTGGTTTGTATTTAGTACTAAAATTGAAGTTACTTTCTTTCCGAAACACATTTCCTTTATTGGAGTAAGACAGCTCTGTGTATAGAATATACACAGAGGAGAGGGACAGTTGCTATCCTCTCATCACAGAGTTTCCGTGCCACTGGGCTTATAAATGAGCAATATTCTCCAAACAAGTATATCTTACATGATTTGGCCTAATTTTTTCCCCATATAGTTCAGACTTTGTATGGAAATAGAGTCCTGTTAAATTCCCCATGTAGCACTGCTCATACTTTATCAATTCTTTACAAATATTGATGTCTTTTCATACATTTTTTGAGAAAAGCTGGTCTAAATACCACAGCGTTTACTGCCAGTTTTGAAAAGCCTTCATATATCCCTGTCTTTACCAGCATTGCCTATGTATTCACGACAGTTTTTATGCTTCTTGGTAAGGCTTATCTGTTTAGAATTTCAGTCAGTTTGCCTCTTGTGTTTAAGGACCATGTTCATAATCATGTGACATTTTATATTTATTTTATCCTTAGTTTACTCATTATCTTGTAGCCCTGAAATCCATGGGAACTAGTAGTAGTACTTCTAGTAGCTGAATACTAGCAGTATTCAGCTGCTATACAAGGCAAGCCTTAATCTTCCCTCCTGTACTTTTTTGCTTGCTTTACTGTCTGCCTCTCTTTTCAGTAAGGTATTTTCAGCAAAAATACCCTAGAGGTTACAGAAAAATTTTCACTAGTGCTTCATCTTTAAATTTTATTGAACAGTGTTCTTCAAAATAATTTTTTTATCTCCATTTTTTGCTCAGTCTCCTGTTCATGAATATTCTAAATCTCAACTAGTGCATTTTTATGTTAGCATTGTCTCAAATTTACTTTTGATTTATAAAGGTAAAATAAAATCCCTTCATAAATACAGATGGAAAAGGATTTTCTTTCAAAATTAGATAATGGGTTTCAGTAGAGCAGTCTCAAAGGGAATGCAATCCTCCTTGATTCAGTGCAGTTCAGAGGAAACAGTTGCAAAGTTTCTGTTAAGGTCTTTTCGTAATGCTACTTTTTAAATGAAGTCTGTGTTTCAAATTCAAAGAATCACAGGCCAGTTGAAGTTGGAGGATACCTCTGACTGTCATCTGGTCTACCTGTCCAGGTGTACTTTGAACTGGGTGGCCAGGACCCTGTCTAGACCTTTTTTCCAATATCTTCTAGGGAGGGAGATGCCAAAATCATCCCGGGCAGCCTGTGCCTGTGATTGGTTACCCTTGCAGTGAAAAACTGTTTGCTGGTGTTCAGTGGGAAGCTCTTGTGTGAGTTACAGATAGGTTGAATTATTCTACTGAAAGCTGAGTTCACTGAGAAGGCACTTAAGTGGCAGTAGAAGTTGTAAGTACAGGAGTCTTGTTAAAGAAAAAGCCTTGTCCTTCATGAGCATGTTCCTCCTCCCTGGAATTCTCAATTTGCTCAAAGTGGAAATGGGAGCAATGCTCAGCTGGTTAAGTAGTTTCGAGTGTATAGACTTCTCAGTATGGTAACACTGGGAAACATGTCTCTAGACTATCATACATAAAAATAAGAAATATGTAGACTGATATGAAATGAGATACTGCTTCACCATTTGTTGTTTACTTCAAGAAAACAGTTTGTAAGCTTCCTTCAAGAATGTTTCAGGGAAAGCCGAGAAAAACCATTGTCTCCCACATGCAGATATCTTCTGTGTCTTAATGTGAGAATTAATAAAGACTCTGACATGATGGGGGTTATTTTTAGAGTCATAGAATCGTACAATATCCTGAGTTGGAAGGGACCCACAAGGATCCCTTAAGTCCAGCTCCTGGCCCTGGACCCGATAGGCCCAAGAAGTTTTACAAATTGGGACAACCATGAAATATTACAGAAAAACAGCTCTATTGTATCCTTTGTCATAAAGAGGTGGGTTTTCCTGAAGTTATTTGCAACTCAAGAGTGAGCTACTTATAAAAACAGGCAAGAATTTGGAAATGGCAGAAGCTAGGTGCTTTAGAAAAATCACTGGTAGAACAGGTACCTTTTCACAGAAAACTTGGGCCAAAGAAAATTGCCTTTTTTACTGAACAGTTTCAAAGCACAGAATCCCTCAATTAAGCCTAATAAAGAAGTCACTGTCTCCTATGCATCACTATGAGAGCACTAAAATAAAGTAGACTTTCTAAGAATGCAATAAATCATATGGGGTCGTTGCACTAATGAACAGTTTGGGGCCAAACTCTCATTAGTTTGTCTGTAGAAAGAGAAAACTTATAAAACAGGAAAAGGCCATATGGAAGAAGCTCTTTGCTGATACTGTCTTAAATTTTTATTGCTGAAAAATGTTTTGGCTAATTTCAGACTCATTTAAAAATAAATATTTTGTGATTAGGAACCAGTGAATAAGATCAGAAGGCCCAAGTGTGTAAAGCCATTAATACCTAAGTCCTTGGGATAAGAACCTGTGTAAAACTGTCAAAAATCATTGCTTAAATGTCAAAAGACATTCTCTGTTAACTAGAAGCCTGGATGCTGTTGGCACTAATTCATATTCATTTATGGAAGGCATATTTTTAGTTCCTTCTGAAAAGGCAAATCTTTTCTGTTAATAACAGTCATTCTTAGGTTAAAAGCAACTGTTTCCTCTGGGTGCGCTCTCACCCAGATTTCTCAGTCAAGAAATGAGGGTTTCATTTCCAGTACTTAACAGTTTTAATATTTATGCTAATCTGTATTTCTTGGAATAAATTTCAGATAGGGCTGTTTAAGGAAATAAATTAAATGGTTTCAAAAGTTATTAGGAGCCCTTTTTAAATATGTATGGATAATCCTATGTGTTTCATAAGGACTTTCTGTGGTTTGAGTTCTCAAAATGATCTTGCTAAAGCAGAGTAAAAATTTTACCAGGAAAATATACAACTCTGTATGTATTTGTATTCATTTGTTCTTGTGATATGGACCCAATTATTTAATGCTGGGGAGAAATTTTGACATGGAGCAATTTCACTGGTATTTTCATGCCTTATAATGAAAATGAGACTAGGCCTCTCCCTCTTTTTTATTTCAAGCAAGCTGGTTAAAAAAGAAACTACAGAACTTTTAGTAGTGAAATAGTCTCTGCGCCTATGTGATTTTTTTTTTTTATTTCTGAACTTTTAGCATTTGAAAGCCAAATATGACTTTCTTTTAGTGTCTGCTATTTTTTTGAGGGAATGGACTTTAGATACATTAAAATTCATGTTGAAATTAATAAAGGAAAAATACAGTTAATGGAAATTTGCAGAAACCCGGTCTCAGCTAGTAATTTTGCTGCAAGAAGCAGAAATTGATGGATAAACCAGATGTTTAAGAGTAGCCTGCAGCTAGACAACTGAACTTAGTTTGCTGATGTCTTTAAAGTTTGCATGGACACTTGTTCTTCATCACTGCAGCCTGTTTCATACAGCAAAAAATCTTGTAAGGTTTTAGAGAAACTCTGGAAGGGAAACCAAATTTTTTCGAAAATGCTTGATTTTCAGAGCAGTATCAAGTGATGCTGCAGTGTGTTTCAAAAAGGTGTTATGCTGTGGATTGGACCATGTAAGAATCTCCCTTGGTGCTCTGAAGCAGGTTCTGTTGTTGGTTGGTTTGGGTTTTGTTGCACAGGGTTGATTCAGTTGTATGTAAGTGACATACACACAGTCAGGTACAGAGTTTGTATTTTGACTGTGTGTCTGTGAGAACTGGAGCTGGTGTTGATTTAAGGAGAGCAGATGTTAATGGTGTTTTTCTCAAACATTCTGTTGCCCAAATAGGCATTTCTCATCATGAGAAAAGGCAACAAAAGGCAGTAAATCTGCCTGCTCTATTATGAATGACAACAATAGATTGACCTATGGAGAAAAAGCAACTGTTAGGTTTAGGTAGTAGTCTGTGTGTGTGTGAAAACTGAGTTTTACAGACCGGATATTTCTGCTGTCATTTTTGAGAACAATTTAGTTCTGTCTTAATCGTGAGGCAAGGAGAAATGTTGGTTAGCCTGGATAATACATGATGATAACACAGCTGTATAAAATTTAAAGTGTAAGCAGGTTTTCTTTTCAGTAGTAGACCATTATTTCCTAACCCAGTTTTCACTGTTCTTCTGTGTGTCCACTTCTTGTTTTGTGTTTTCTATTAGCATTCCCTCTGCCCACATACCAGATTCCTACTTTGTCTTACGTACATAGATGAGTGTGCAAGGATGTACCACTGAGTTTAGGAATCAGCCAAAAAGTACACTGAGACATGCAACCTGGCAGCAGGAAGCAAGACTCTTCAGTACTGAAGAGCAAAATAGTACAGAGCAAAATATACAGAATTTTTGAATGAAGTAATAGGACTTCTTCATTAAAATAAAGGGAAATTTCATTTTAAACAGTAGTAGGAAAAAGTGTTTAGAACTGTTTGTTGAATAGTATACACTGATTTTAATAACTCTTTAAAAATTCACTTCTCTTTTGTAATTGGTAAATTCTAGATAATTTCTCTTTGTAACCAAGTATACCTTTTGGTTCAATCGTATTTACAGTCTGCAGAGTTTTGATATGTATGGAAAATGTTTGGGTTAGCAGGATTTCAGTAACAGCACAAAAGTTCAATTTGAATCCCTATTTAAGAATTGTTTTCTAAAGGAGATGAAAGAAAACTGTCAGAGGTTTTCTGGCATTTAGTGTGGTCTGCTCAGGTCTTTCGTTTTTCAATTCCACAATGTCATTGCTAATTTGAAAAATGTTGCATCTCCAGTATGACAGAGATGCTTTAGATCCATTATAAACTCATTTAGGCTCTCATGTTGCATAATCTTTCAAACAAGGCATTGGTAGCTTCTTGTTAGGCTTTAGCAAAGAACTGGACATGATGTAGTAGTGTGCGTGTATGGTGAGTGCAGTAGTAATTTCCACAATGTTTGCCTCACTGAACCCGAAATTAAGGTCTTTGGGTATAATTTGGCCCCTTTTTTTTTTTTTTTTTTTTTCTTGACAGAATGCTTTAGGCAGTAACTAACCATAAGAGTTTTTCTAGGCAAAAAAAAATGTGTCTTAAAATGTTATTTATTTTCTTTTTTTTTTTTCCTTTTAAGTCTGAACAGCCCAGTCCTGCCAGTTCCAGCTCCAGTTCCAGTTCCAGTTTTACACCATCTCAAAACAACAGACAACAAGGTACCAGCAAAGGAAAAGAAGTTGAAAGGAGTGTGTGAAATGAAGGGGCCAATAAAAACAGAACTCGTGGCATCTCATTACCCCTTTTCTTCTGTGTTTCACTTGACAGAACTGGCCACAGTTTTGGTTAAGAGACTTTTCTGCAGGTTGTTTTCAAATGTGGCTGTAAGGGTAAAATAAAAGGAGAGAAAGAAACTGTGAATCTGAGAAATGGGTGTGAATGGGTGTTTCAAAGGACTAAATACATGCCAGTCACTAAACAGAGGCTAAACCCAAAAGAGCTTCTGTTTCTAAGTTGTCCTTCTGCAGGGTTAGATAGAATGGCACCTGGCTCCATCTGAAGCCCTGGAAGAGTGTGGATTTCCCAACAGAAATGTTGGCTGGACTGAGCAGCCACAGATGTGTTTATGTAGACCCTTTCAAAGGCTGTGATCAGAAATTTTTTAAGTGCACACAGTATTTACTTCAAATACATAGCAGGGAAGGATGATGGTTAGACTTAAAGTTTGTATTTTGGTTTCCTGGCTAATAATTTCAGTTTACTTGAAACTCAATCAAGAATGCATTTTTCTTTCTGGAGGCTTAGCCAAGGCAGGTTTTTTGCAAATAAGTTGGTATTCATTCTCCATAATCTATCAAACTACTTAGTTCCTGGTTGGCTTCTTTCCCTGGTTTATAAGATTGTACAACTGATACATTCTTAATGAGCTTTTGTTTTATTCTTTGGATAAGGAGCATTAAAAAAGCAGCCTTTGACTAAACAGAATTGTTTTAGCCATTTATATTCCTCAATGGTAGACTTGATTTAAGGTTATGACAATATATTAGCTGATTGTCACGTGACCCATCTCTCTCCTACTGCCTTTCTGTAGGTGACTGGTACTGATTTTCTGATGTTTTCTGGCAGTGTTACTGCATGTGAAAGAAGGCAAGAGCTGAAGTGAACTGTAGTAGTGACTGGCTTCAGGCAGTTGATATATACCTAAGAATAAATAGATACACTTCCTGCTGAACCCCTATTTTTGTTCTCATGAAAACTTTGGTAGTGTGAACTGTCCATTACAAGCCAAAATACTTGGAAACCCACTTCTGTATCTCTTATCTTTGCTGGGGAAAAAACCTGTTGACTTAGTAATTTCTTCTGAGCAGACTGTTCCCATTCATCTTTTCTGCATCATATATAAGAAGTATCACAGATTCTTTCAGTTCCTTATACCTTCTTTAGAATAGATGGGAGATTTGTCCTGTGATGTGAACTGCTCTGAAATGCAAATGGTGTATATATCTTCTTGGTTTTGCCACAGTAAATAGTGGTTCCTGCTTCTTTCTGGGAGTTCCAGAAATGGCAATTAACTAAGAGTGTTCATTGCCCAGGCCGTGAATTTGTGTATCAAAGGTATAGAGCACCAGTGGCATTTTCGTGCTGTATGTTGTGCTCAGGTAAAAAGCTGTACTTTTTCCCGTAACTGGAAGTTACTTGCCAGGACTGTTGCTCTTTTTTGGTTGCATTTAGACTCTAGTGCTCACTCAGGTGTCAAAAAAACACAGCATGAACTTTTTTCACCTCTTTTTGCATAAGCAGCGGGCTAACCTGAGGTTCCTCAAGTTCTTCTGTCCTTGGGGCTTACTTTGATATTTATCTGTTTCCTTACCAAGAAAACTTGCTAATTTTCAGTTTCTCCTTAACTGTTCTGATATCTTAGGAGGTAACAACTTATCAAACCTTTAAAAAGGTTGTTACGGAATTTTAAAGTGTTACCAAAGAGCAGAAATTGCCATTCATGATAGAAAAAAAGACCTAATAATTAATGCTTTGCTGATTGGTAGAAAAGTCTGATGAAAAGTTAGCTAGCACTGTACTTTTCAGACCCCCAGACATGCTCCTACTTTTGGTTAGAACTTCTTTGGATGACACGTTGTTTAATGCTTGTGTCAGTGATGAATGTATCTGAGGAGTCCAAGTTTCTTTTTTTCACTGCTGCTAAAAAAGCCCTTTCCCTCCTTCAAGGGTGAGATGGTAAGTTATTCAGTCAGATTATGAGTTGTCATTTGCAGCTGAGCATTGTCTGCCTGAGATATGAACAGGGACAGAAAATGGATTGCAGCTCAGCTGCTTCTTCGTATCAGCTGTGGGTGCATGGACAAGAAGCCTGCTGTCACCTATGCAAATGTTTGGTCATCCAGGAATTTGCCCATCAGCAACGTATGGCTTTCTTTCCTAGGGTGTGAAAACAGAGAAAAGGGTCATTTGTCTGAACCTGTCCAAACTGTGCCAATTCATAAAAGTTCTAGGGCAGCCCCAGTGATAAATCATTCCAAACATCAGCTTTGAAGTCACTTGCGCAAAGCTAGTCAAAATGCCTATGGCTTGCACTTTGCTATGTCTGGAACAGTCCATGAAACTGTTCTCCCCATGCAGGGAACACTGTCATACTCCTAACCCTGTTATGAGTATGGCACTGACTGATAGATATCTACCTTCTCTGCTGGCAGTCACTCCTTGACTCAGTTTCCCATTAGTAAATAGAGAGTTGAAATCTTCATCTCAGGCTGTGTTTATGTTAGTACTGTGTTTCTTGTGCTGAAGGAATTACTAGCACAATGGTAATTGCTGTTCCTACAGCCATCCCTGGAGCTTTCAATTGCTGCTTCATGTCTTAGATGGGCTGTACTTCATAGTTAAGTGTCCTGTGGCATCAGGACATTTTACCTTTTCCCCTCTTCTAATCTGCTTTTGGCAATTCTTATTTCAAGTATCTGTAGTGTTACACTTCCCAAATCTATTAAACATATTATTCTTTCTCTAACTGTCTCTTAGAGCAAAAAGAGTGAAAATCAAAACCTAAACTGGGTTTGATGCAGTTTTATGAGGAAGTCAAGCTCTGTACCATCTTGTTAATTCAGGAAAGGTGATAACATGGTGTTGGGTGGTATTGATGCACTTTGTACTTACCAACATGGGTGAAAACTTACTCCACATGCAATTGACCCTGAAATAATGGGAACACCTGAAGTTAAAATACTTTAAAATCAATAAGACAAAATGACTGCCTTGTACAGTACAGTTTTGTCGGAGTGATTTGTTAGAACCAACTTCTCATACATGGATTAACCTAACAAATGTACTAATACTGATCAATATGTTCCTGTACATCTCTATTCACATATAATGTGAAAGCAAAAAATACTGAATCCCAGCAAAACAAAAGAGCATGCTTTTAGCAAGCATACATTTCATGTCAATTCCTCCTGTCATGATAGTATTTTACTTACTTCAGCTGTAGTCCAGGGTGCAGATTGTTCTGACTCTTGAACATGTGAGTCGCTTCATTGTCATCAGTAAGTCTGTTGAAGCTGAGTTGCTCATGTGAGTAAAGATTCATGAATACATGGACAGGTCCTTACAGTATAATCCCCCAGTGCATTACTTCAACTGTTTATTTTTTAAGACTCTCCTCTCTCAACACTGTGTGGGGAAGATAGTTTTTAAAAGCTGGGTAAATTGCCCACAACACTGGCAAGTAAACTTAATTGTATTTTAATGTCTCTGTTGTTTCAGGTCCATTGAGGACTATAATGAAGGATCTGCATTCAGATGAGAATGAAGATGAGTCAGATGAAGCAGATGAGAAGGACAATGATTCTGAGTTGGAACAACCTGTAAATACACGAGGAGGAATCCGGAGTCGCAGGTGAGTATTTTGTGATTTTGAGTGGCCTGCTGACCAAGACATTTAGTGCTTGTTAATAACAAGGTGAGGTCTGATGTTCTCAGGGTGCTGCATAGCAAATGGGCAGAAAATTCATTCTTTTTAAAGCAACTGCAAATAAAAGATCCCCTTTTAAACACTAACACAACTAGCCATTCCTGATGAAAACTCCTCCTGTACCAGTACAGTTACAATGATCCTCATTTGTTTGACTTTACTTGATTTCATGCCGTTGTGACTTGAGAGGAGGTGCTATAATTACTCCTTGGCCTAAATTAGAGAAACTTATCCTTCAACTGTTGAATAAGCTATTCTATACATAGTCACAAGACCTCTTTTAGAGAGGTCAACAACTTAGATTAAGTTGTTAAATTGAATCCAAATTAATGAAATTTGAATTTCATCTAAATTCTGTGCTGCATGCAGTAAATAGTGCATGAAAGTGCATTGAAAGGTAAAGCAAGTATCTGTCACAGAAATGTTTAAGTTTTTGAGTTTTAAAAGAAGCTTTTGCAGCCTTGCTGCAAACTTCAGAAGACATTCCAAAATTCATCTGGTGTTCAGGCAGCTTGAAGCTGGTGTTCAAAGTTATGGAAGACCTGAAACTGCCTCTCTCAAACACTTTTCATATTAAGTTCTTTATGTAATTCAGAGGGTTTTCCTGTTAGTGCACAGCACCTGAGTGCCAGTGTCAGCTACTGCTTGAATAGGAATATAGTAAGAAAACTTTAATGAATGTCAGCTGCTTCCCTAGTGTACTTTAGCAGCAGGAATCAAGGAGAAAAAGACCAAGATGACTAGCTCTTTGAGAACTTGTTGGTGTCAGTGATTGTGTAAAGGATTGTTTCAAGCTCAGCTTGTCTCCAAGTGTGGAGATTTTGTTTCAATTTTTTAATGGGACTTTAAGGCTATTGTTTCTCTGCTTCTTTTTATCCCAAACAACCAATGGCTTTTTTTCAAACAAAAAAATATTCCCTGTTGTTTGTAAGTAAATGAAGGGTGAAACTGACTAGGAGCTGGGCTTTTTTATGTGACCTCTCCTGAGATGCTAAGTGTTTAAATTTTAATCAGGAAAAAGTGTGTTATTTTTGACAATAAACAAGGAACATGTAAAACACGTATTGGTGAGAAGTACAGCTGTTTGGAAAGCTTTTAGAAGAGCGGAAAAGTATCCTTAAAGACCACTTTTCTTCTTTGATGTAGCTGTGAACTGAGATACAGAGAAGCAGTTCAGTTTTGTGGGCGTTTAACCATTTCTGTAACATTAGCTGCTGTTAACTGAACACTTTGTCTCAGCCTAGTGCAGACAGCTCCTTCTTTGTGCTACAAAGAGTTTTTTTTCTGGCGTGCACCCCTGCTCAGATGCCTCTCTTCCATGTAACCTTGGTTAACAATAGCCTGCTTAGCAAGGCGTTGGTCATTGAGTCCCTGCCTCAAAGTCCAAGGTTTGTCACCCCATTTGACAGCCCTTTGTCTGCAGGTGTAATGCTCTGGCTCTTTCTTTCTGCAGGGTTAGTCTGAGTGATGGCAGCGACAGTGACAGCAGCTCGGCTTCCTCATTGCTGCGTCATGATCCAGCACCACCGGTACTGAAAACCAGCAACAGCCAGGTAAAAAAACCCCCGCATTTTAGATTTGTAGTAGCACTAGACACAGTTAACATCAAACTCAAGAGTTTGATTCATCTCCTCTCCCCATCAGTATTTATTTAGAAAGATACAGTATTTTTTTTACTGCAGTAGAAGACACAATAGTTTTTACTTTGCATCAGAGTACTTATTCCAGATTTGTAAGAGCTAATATGGTGTTTGTTTCTGAGGTAGCAACATAGGGTCATTTGGTTTTTCAAAGAAAAGAAAGTAAGTTACCTAGAGTTGCAAAACAATCCAGGGACATGTCAGAATTAGCTTTTGGGTGGTACCTCACCTCCAGTAAGTAGGACTCTCTAAATATAAAATTAAGTATAAAAACTTACATTCTTAAGAAAATAAAATACATCATTTGCCAGCTATTGTAGGGTGGCATGATTCATTCCCAGTGTCAATTGTATCATACAAAACACTGTTAGGACACAATAAATAGCTACTTACAGTTAAGATATTGCTAAAATAGTGTCTAGGCGCACTAACACAAGTTCATGATTTAGAGAGTGAGTTTCATGAGTGGTTGTTTTCTATATCTCTTCTTAATAATTGATTGCTTCAGTTATCTGGCAGATATTATTTACTTGCCAACATTTTTCTATTAAGATTTCCAATGTAAGCTATAGTACAAACCCCAAATATTATTATTCATATTAGCTAAGTTCAAATACATTGTGGGGAAAAAAACCCCACAAACTAGGAAGTACTTCATGCGCAGAGAGAAGGTAATTCCTTGTCCAGAAAATATTCTTATTTTCTACCACTGTGGACTCTTTGAAGTTGTCTATGCAAAAGTTACAAGTTTTTAAGGTGTACTCTTGAGGTTAAAGAGCTGTTTGTAGGGATGAAAAATATAGCATTTACTGATCACATAAGCACAAGAAAAATAAAACAATCTGTCTGTGGATTGTTGTTTAAAGAGGACTGGTTTCTAAAGAGCCAATGCATGCAAATGTTAAGTAATGTTAAGTCTCAGTATCAGCAGCCCACTCAGTCATATCTTTTGTGTTCCTTTGCCTTCCTTTGTGGAAGGTCCACGTTAAACACTCCAAACAATAGCTGTGTGTCAGCTAGAATACCTCCACATACCTTCTTCCATTTCATTAATTGAGCTTAATTTTGTAATCAAGCTGTAAATTGGAAATTTCTGGAAGCATTTGAGAATTCAAACTGTATGAATTTTAGCCACATTTGTAATCTCTTCTTGGTAGCTTGGTGCTGCTAGGATGATACCTTTTATTGAAAGGTATTGAAATAAGGTTTGTGTTAACTAAGTTCCTTTATAGAACTGAAGAGCTAAGACAGAGTTTGTATTTGTATTAGCTTCCTCAGACATAATTAGTGCTGTATCTCATCTATAGTGCTTAAGATGTTAAATTTTAACTGCATATCAAGAGCACTGTAAGGTAGCTGCACTTTCACATATACTATGTTCTTGGAAAGGTTCTATTTGAAACCAAGAATTTTCTTCCTGTGGCAACAATAACATCTAAAAGGTACTGAATCCATGATTGAAGGTTTGGGGTTTTTTAGGGTTGGATGGGATTTTTTTCCAAGACAATTTTTTCTGCTACTAGCCTACACAGCAGTAACTCTAGAGGATGTTGAACAGAAGAACTAGAATTATTCTTCAAAAACGTATGTTTTGATTCTGAACATGCATCACTCTTGCCCCAGTAAATCAAGTAAGGTTAATACAGATCTGCGGTCACTCTCTAGAGTGGCATAGGGAAATAGCTGTCTGCCAGGTGTATTCTTAAGATGCTGGTCAGCTGAGGGAGGACATATGCAATTTAATTATTTGTATCAAGGCAGAAAATGTCAGTAAGGCTCCTAGAAGACATTCTTACACACTTCAGTTTCTTTTTTTAATTACTAGGTTTTATCCTGTCTTGTGGCTGTTGGGTATGGTTTTGGAGTTAATCATGCTAGTGCTGTTAGTCTCACAATGAAATGTGAAACATAATCTCCCATTATCTGTGATTACTTAGTTTTCTTTGATGTTTTTCAGAACAAGTTGTATTCTAGGTTAGGAATGATATGGTGATTTTTCTTTTAACTTCAAAAAAGTGTTCTCTGTGGGAAAAACTGAAAGAACAATCAACAGTTCTTTTCCTCCCAAATATTTCTGCCTTTAATCCTAAAAGTTTCAAATCAAACGTGGTGTCCTGCTGCTTGCTGATGTGCTCTTCTTGAATCTGTTTCAGTATCGGATGAAGCAGTCTTGGCTTGTGTGAGTGGCAATAAATGGGTGTGAGTGGCATTGAAGGAAGGGCACCATATAAGTGCAAAAGAAGTTACTCTCAATCACTTTCTTTTTCAGTTATAACTCATATGGTCATTTCAAGGACTGTTTGAAAACTTCTGTCAAAGAAAAGAGATAGTATTGAGGAGAAAAAAAAAGAACAGGAAAAGTACAGTTATAATGTGACATTTCAACAGCACAGGACAGACCCTCAGCATTATTTTGTTTCTACCAAATCACCTCTTATCCTACAAGCATTTGAAAGATAGGGAGGGGAGAAAAAGTATTGAGAAGGCTTTAAATGACATAAAATTCTTTCTTATAAGGATTAATAATATCATTATCACCTCATTCCAGTACCTCAGCATTTTCTGCTGTAAGTTACTTTTTGTTCTGAAAAATAATAGTAAGTTACATGGATTAACGAAAAGCTCAGATCTGAGTTTTTGTTATTAACAGAAGAACTTTCCATATATAGTTGTATCCAGTAATGCATTTAAGTTTTTTACAGTGTTCTCTTTTTTTTCCAGATTTTAGAAGTGAAAAGTCCAATAAAGCAAAACAAAACAGATAAACAAATGAAGAATGGGGATTGTGATAAGGTAAATAACAATGAGGTTGCAATAAATTGCTCCAGAATATGATACTGATGTGCTTGTCAAATACCAACCTTTGTTATGGAATGAAAATCTTAGAACATCTTTGCTTTGGATTCCTTTAGGTGCAGATCTTTCTCTGCTTTTTTTCTGGATTTCTTTTATCTTCTCTCATATTATGATTTTTTTTCCCTTCTTTTCAGTCAGGTGATTTGGCAAATTTCACCATTCAGCTAGGAATATAATATCTATTTATTTTATCTGCTGTCCACCATGAGTTTGTATTGTGCTTCACAGAGAAATTAGATGTAGATGAGAATTCGAATGTATTCCTAGCCCACAAATCAATCAGTTAAGGGGGAAAAAATTCATCTATTTTCCAGAATCCTTTCTGAAAGCTGTGCTTTAGGAAGTGGTAGTGTGATTTAGCATGTTAACAATATGAATGCAACTGACCATTTAACACAGGTAGTTTGATTTAAAATCTGTGTGCTGGCTGTGGGCAAGACCTCTCAATCCTTCTGTGAGTAAGCATAGCACAGTTGCCCACTATGGAGAAGTTTCTCTGAAAGCTTGTATTTTGCTGTTATTAGTGTCAATTTTGTGATAACATGAGGCAAAAGATGGAAGTTGCAACATTTAGATTTTTAGTGTCTGGATTTTTATCTGCAGTACCTAGATTTTTAGTGCTCTGATATTTTGGTTTGCGTTTTCATTGTTTAGGTTGAGTGCCATATCTCTTTCGGCTTACAAGCAAAAAAAAAAAGTTTTTGATGGCTCAGGCTGAAGGAAAATGTTGATAATAAGGTGGAAAGCTGGGACACGTTTGACATCCCAGGGAAGAAGTGTTGGAATTTACCTGTGGATTAATCTTGCTTAGTCTTTATTTTCTTATATCTTCCTGTTGACACGAAGGAAATAATTACATACCTGCAGAGAAAAAGATTGATTTGATTTTGAGTCTTTGGGTTTGTTCTTACATAGGAAGATGAGATGTTTTCTAAAGATGCTGTTTTGGTATCCCCAGTCTTTTGATGCTTTTTGGCACAGTTGAAATACAGAGATTATCTTCTACAGCAAATGACCACCTATGAAGATTTATGTCAGCATGAAGTATCTTTAAAAATCCCCACAAAAATTTATATTTGTCGTATTAAGCTAGAGAATGTCAGACTATTAATAATAAAATACACCTCTAAGAAGAGTTTGATCTTACCTCAAGTCCTGTGTGCAGTTTTGGGTGCCGTACTCTAAAAAGGATTTAAAGCTATTAGAGAGCACCCAAAGGCAGGCTGCAAAGATGGGGAAGGGCCTAGAGGGGGAGATTTACAAGGAATCACTGAGGTCACTTGATCTCTCCAGCCTGGAAAAGAGAGACTGAAAGGGGAGAACGCATTGACTGAGGGAAACCTCCTGAGAGGAAGAGGAGGAGCGGGCACTGATCTCCCTGGTGACCAGTGACAGACCTGAGGAAATGGCCTGAAGCCGAGTCAGGAGGGGTTGGATATTAGTAAAAAGTCCTTCACCCGGAGGGTGACCAGGCCCTGGAATGGGCTTCCCAGGAAACTGGTCACAGCACAAGCCTGACAGAGTTCAAGAAGCTCAGAGAATGGACAATGCTTTCAGACACTGGCTGTGACGCTTGGCATTGTCCTGTGCAGAGCCAGGAGTTGGACTCAGCGATCCCTCTGGGTCTCTTCCAGCTCAGAGATATGATTCCAAGATCTAAAATAAGATTTCTATTTGTACTGGTTTTGAAGACATCTGAAGTTTATGAACTACATTGCTACGACCCAATTAACTAATTGTTTATGGGGGGGAATTTGTTTCTAGGCATATCTTGATGAACTAGTAGAGCTCCACAGAAGATTAATGACATTGAGAGAGAGACATGTACTGCAGCAGGTGAGAAGCATTCTCATGCACTATCACAGTGTGCTTATTGAAATTCTGAAGTTACATCTTTTTTTTTTTTCCTTTCATTTAGAACTCTGTAATCAGTTATCATTTAAAAACTCTGCTGTCAATTGTAATTGCCTTCAAGCCTGTATAGTCCATAGAAGTCCGTTACTTCTTACACTGCAGCTTGGAGAATTTTTTGCACGTAATAAAGTGTGTAACTGTGTTGTCTCTCTAAATGACAAATTTTAAAAAAAATGCCTGAGATATATTTTTCACCAGTTTATTATGTTGCGTAACATACTGTATCAATAATTATGAAAGCAGGATGGGAGGATGAATATAGCTGTGCACTGTGACTTGATAAAAATCTTTTTGCTTCTTTCCTGAAAATGATCAGCTTTGTCTCAGACACAATTTAAGTGGGTTTTTTTTCTATGGCAAGCAGAAAACATAGAATTCAACGCAAAGCCCACTTTGAGGAAAAACATAATATATTTGTTGAATCTTCTGAAATCATAGAATGAGTAAAATATGAAAGTGTTCAAACCAAAAAGGCTCCAAATTTATTGAAAGGTTATGCAATAGCAAGAGCAAAGGAAGTATTCTTGGTTTTGTGTGGTAATGTCAGGTACTATTGGATTGCAAATTGTGAAGATTAAACAGTAAACACTACCAACGAAGTAGATGCAATTGTAACACAAATGGTTTTATTATGTTTAGTGCAATTATGTCCCAGTTTTAGAGATGTTGTATAGAGGAAAATCTTTGCCACTTCTAAATGATTGCAATCACTTGTTTAATTTCTTGACTAACTGTGTTTAACAATATTTTGCAATCTCTAGCATTAACCACTTTGTTAGTTCAGGCTTCATATTGTGGGCAAAGATGAGAAATCTGTTGAGAGATCATTGAAAAGGAAAATCTTGGTTAAGGATATTCTTAATTGAATTCTGCTATCTTTGTCAGATTTTGTCTTATAACACACAGTGATGCATATTGGTTACCATTCATATTTAATGTACTGTTGCCTCCCAAGTTTCATTTTCCTACAAAGCAAAGCATGCTTTCAGAATGGTGGCAGAGCCAAATTTTCATCTACATCAGGAAATGATTTTGCAGGAGGCTGAAATATAGAAATTGCAACACCCTGTCCACTTCACATTATTCATTGATTCTCAAAGAGTTCACATCAAAATTGAATCTGGAAAAACCACTGTGTTTTAAATTCCCACCCTGTCTTTTCTTCCTGAGCACTTTTCCCAGTTATCCAAGGCATAGCTTCCAAATGGTATCACTTCTGATACACCTCTGTGGCCAGTACTGCTGTTACCAGTGCAGAACTGAGCCACTGTCCCAGCCTGGGCATTCAGGCCATGAACTCAGCTCTCACTGGGACTGTTTTGACAGCCTGCAGACCATTGGGTTTGTGTGGCTTCATTTGGAATATTGAAAAAGAAAGTCAACTTTAAAACATTTTGTGCAGAGCAAATATAAAAACAAGCAAGAAACTCTTTTTTTTTTCCCATGATGGTGGTCTAGAGCTTTTGAAATCCTGATAGGATAAGCCTGCAGTAGCCAGATCTGACTCCACAACTGAGCCTGCCCTGAGCAGGGACTAGGACTAGCAAAATCCTTTCCAATTGGATAGTCAATTGGAATCATTTGGCTATCCTAAGAAATATTTTTGAAGTAAGTAAAGTGCCTCAAGTTGGACCCCTCATTCTCTTTCTCAATGGTGGCATATATTTGGTGATGAGGAAGTATTTGTCTTTGTTAGAAAAATAATGCATTTGCCCACTAAATTGTATTAATTCTAATATTGGAGTACTATTATAGTAAGCTTTGTGGGAAGTTACTAATACAAGGAAAAAATCGTGTGAAAAGAAACATAACTGAGGTGGAAATTTGGAGTATCCTATTCTGAGTAATTTAAAAAGTGCAGTATATTCTTCTGCATTTTAAACTAGACTTTTTTTTTTCTCTTAAGACAATTTATCAAACCAGAGAAAGCATTCATTCACGAACTTTGCCTCACAACTTGCACTAGGAGTGAGGCATTTAAATGTTGTAATCCATGACTACTTATACATTATTATTTACATTATGAAAGTTTGGTTGATGTAGAGCTGGTGTTGCCTTCCTGGGGGAAATTATTCTTGCAGATTGCTTCCCTTGTTTCAAAGCGTTTGCAGGCTGTTGGTACAGCCCCAGTGAAAGCTGGATAAATGGCCAGGCTGTTCAGGCTCAGACAGTGGCTTGGTTCTGCTGGAAACAGCATAGTACTGGCCACAGAGATCTACCCGGATTCAGTGGAAGAGCCGAGTTACTTACCTGTTAGCCTGTCTGCACTAGTGAATGATCTATGCTGTTGTAGAACAAAAAACAGCTTAGTTTTAAAACCTTTAAATCCCTTCATATTTTGTAACTCGTTAATTCATATGGTTTTATCTGTTTAGAGAAATGTCTTTCCAATATTGAATGGATAACTTGCAGAGAATCACTGCTCCTCTACATCAAAAATAATCTGCCATTCCATCTTAAATGTAAAAAATATAAAAAATGTTAAAAAAATCCCATATTACTGCTTTGCAGATAAGTAGTTAATGTGAAACACTTCCAGTGTACACAGAAATTAAAAAGGTACAGAGCTGGGAAAGTTTCTAGGAATTAATATGAAACTTCTAGACTAAGAAATACAGAGATTGTAGAAAGTACAAAGGTGAGAACAGCAAGATGCAAAACTGCATGATAGGATTGTGGTTATTGCATGAGAAGAAGGATCAAATGCAAAAATACGCAACTGAAAATTGTAGACAGCTGCAAGAATTTTAGAGGTGTTAGTGTTGAAGTGGAATGGTGATAGAGTTGTGCATGTCTGAATGGCAGCTGTCAACTTGTTAGCTTAAGTTAGGGCAGCTAAGTCTCTTGCACAGAGACCTTGGGAATTTTCAGAGAAGGGACATGCAAAATAACAATGAAGGCATTGATATCTTGTAAAAGCACACTAAGGGATATGAAAAGGAAAGATTTTTTTTTTCCAATCTCAGTTGTTACCAAACCTATAGGTGTAACAGGAATACAGCCAAATTGGAAATGAGAAAAATGTATCCATCTGTGAAAGTGGCTCTTTCCCAAGAGAGGCATTCTCTTTGAGACACTTTGTTAAAGGAAGCTGAGAAAGAGAGAAGACAGGAGAGATGTGATACTGCACTCAAGTGCCCAGATGCACAGTGAAATAATGCTGATTTTATGTGCTACTTACAAACATATAAGAATTGCCCGAGAGGGGGAAGACAGGTAAAGAGCATTTGACCAAGAAGTTAGTTCTGTGAGCAGTTTTTGTATGAATATTGGCAAGAAAGAAATTGGTCTGAAATTACATTTACAAACAAATTACCACATCTTTCATGGTAAGGGAAGAGGTTGGAATATACAGTGATGAGACTTTTTATTTTTTTCTCTTTTTAACTGAGTCTGCAATCAGATGCAGTTAATGCTGCATGTCCAATATATTCAAATTTGGCTGGCTAAAGCAGTGTTTCTAACTCTGCATTTTCAGTGCAGAATATGTTAGCATGACCTCATGAAAGGCAACTGCATTTCTGATAAGACTGTGTCTTATTTTGAGTCATCGTAAGTCATATCTTCAGCTGGTAAAAAATCTGAAAGCCAGTGCATTAGGCAGCACAGGCATAAGGAAGAAATTGAGAGTATGCAGCATGGCTGAAAATTATGGTGCTCATGTTCCCAAGGTGCTTAATGTCAGATGGCAACTATCTTCTTAGAATTTTCTGCCAGGGGCAGCTTGGAGGTCTGGAAACTATCACATGGCCTAAAACCCTCCATAAATTGAAAAATGACTGTCATTAGTTGCACTTTGGCTTCCTTATACAAACACACTCACTTTCTTGTTTAAAGGCTGATAAATAGTTACACTATGATGGATAATGATGAAACTGAGCTGGAGAGACATTCTGTAAACAGAGACGTAATTTACAGCAGAAAAGCAAAGCTTATACAGCAGGAACAAATGGGATATTTTTATTCTTTGCAGCCTGAGCCTCAAAATAAAACATTTTAATGCTGTGTTTTTAATGTTAGAACTGTCAGACTTCCTAGCAACTAATCTCAACCTTTTATTCTTTTTGAAGAATTTCTGAATAGCACAAGGATGTATATGCTAATACTGTAAGTCATGAATTCCTCATTGACTGGCACACAGGCAGGTGTTTTTCATTGAGCTGTCTGGGTTTATCTTGATACATTTTTTTACATCCATTAAAGCCTTTTGGGGTTCATTTCAGTCATTTGCCAGGTGCCCAGACATAGTGACTGTATCTCTTGGGGGCTGGATGAGGAATACGTTTAAAATGTTTGTTTCCCTTGGCCAAGAGCTTAAAAGCCCAAAGCAGAACCTGATCAATAGAAGTCCTTATCCATTTTTTAAAATGTGCAGCGCCATTTAAAACCACGTGTTAACACTTTCACATAATCTTTGTTTCTAAAAACAAGTATATTGCAGTGGGGGTTACTAGGGGTGATATTCTTCCACAGTAAAACAAGAAAACAATAAACAGAGTTGTTAATGTAGCTGCATTTTTCTGGTCTCTGCTTCTGTAAGCTTCTTGTGCAGCCATTTAATTGTCTTACAGTGGATATTCAGATAGCAAGCCCAAGATTAGATTCCAAACTTTACAAAAGGAGACTGGATTGACTAGTTATCTTTGCCTCTTTCTTAGATGAGGCTCAAGAGAGTGCCAAAATTTAGAATAATAATACATATCAAAGTTTGCTTCTGGTATCAATCAGTTTTTTCCCATTGGATTATTTTTTTCCTCATGTCAATTGCAGAACAGTAGGGATGGAAAAGTGTTACAAGAATCTGTGAATCAACAAGTGGACAAATGAAGTTACTAATTTTAGGTTAGAAATTCCTATATGAAAACAACATTGAAATCAAGAGTTACTGATTTAAATGATGTGTTAATAGAAGCAGAATTTTTCCAGGTACTTTCAGAATTTTGGGCAGCTGCAAACCAAATTAGACAGATTTTATTTTTATTTTTTCCCACCTTTGAAAATAAAGGGTGATTGAAAAGGGAGATTTTTATTGTAACAAGCATTTCCCTTTTATTATTTTATCTTGTGTCCATTCTATTTAATCTGTTCTGGGCATGCCATGCCTGACAATACCTGTTTCATATTTCATTTATCATCAACATAGTCTTTACTTCTGTGGTCTAAGAAGAAAAATATCTGTTTATAAAATGACATGGAGAGTGGAAACCTACAAAATATTTAGTTTAAATTCATTGTTTATTTTGAAGTCAGTTATTCCTACCAGATTTGTCATTTTAAGGTACATTCTGTAACCCATATGTGCATACATCTATATCTTCTCCAGCTGTGGAAAAGGAATTGCGGTCAGAGTAATAAAGAAATAAAGGAATATCTCGCAGTAGGGCTTGAGTGGAGGTGTATGTGGATGACCCAGAACTAAACTGCTCGTGTGTGAGCTAACAGTTCATGTAAGAGCACTTGTATATATATATTTAATATGAACTGGACTCTAAGGATTTCTTTTCCTTGCTTGCAGAAAGGTTTATGCCATTTATTTCCTAATGTAACCTGATTAGCAGCTATGCACATAATTAATATTCCAGAGATCTACCTGGGATTTTTTATATTATTTATTTGACCTTAAGGGTGTGATGTTGCCCACCCCTCCCCCCCCCCTTTTTTTTTTAACTGAATTAGAAAATAAGCAGATTTTCTTTGCACATTTGAAAAATATATTGTCAGTACTGATATTTGCCGGACTAGCAGATGGGTATGCTGACATTATGGTTCATGATGATCTTAAAAAACCCCCAAGGTACTGTAATCTGGACAATAATGTCAGAAAGGAAGTTGAATGATAAGGATAATGGTTAAACCTGCAAGTACTGGGGCAATTGGCTCAAGTTAGGACACATGGTTTATACTTACAGTGGGCATGTAAAACTTCTGGAATTTCCAACTGCATCTTTTCTTTTCTTTCAGATAGTAAATCTTATAGAAGAAACTGGACACTTTCATATCACAAATACAACCTTTGATTTTGATCTTTGTTCACTGGACAAAACCACAGTCCGTAAACTACAGAGTTATCTGGAAACATCTGGAACTTCCTGAGGATTTAGCATATGGCTGCGTCAAAAAACTGTTCTTCAAATGACGTATGCAGAATGATGTGACCAAAATGGAGGGGAAAAAAAAACCTCAAAAACCTCTTCAGCTTTTATTTTTCCTTAAAGCCAGTCTCTTGATATGGGAGAGAAAAAGTGACCAGACTCAGAGGACCACTCTTCTTAAGAAGAAAATGCTCTGGAAGTTTGCCTGGATAGCCTTGAAAAACAAACACAGAAAACCAGAAATATTTGTTCTTAATGAATGTGTATGGTATCATGTATCTCTCTCTGTGGTGTTCAAGTCCACAAGATGAATGCATGTTGAACACACTGCCTTACTACATAACTGATCTATTTATTATTGCATACATGTATCCTAAAGTCAGTGAGTCACTCAGTGACACTACCAGATATTGCAAGTAGTGGGTTCCCTTGTGTGCTCTTTTGATGCAGTACTTTCACAAGCCTAGTAACTTTATTCATATTAACATGTCACTTCTTGCTATCTTTCTTTAGTCCGTTGAAACACTACAGTCTTGATTCCACCTCTGCAATTCCAGGAAACAAGATGCAAACTTGGCGACCAAGCAGTGGTCCTATATTTCATTTCCTGTCTATCACAGTGGGTTGGACCACAGAAAGTTGGACTGCAGGTCCTTGATTCTATCCACTTATTGATATTGACCATGGTTAAAAAGTGCACCAAATAGGTTTCATATGACTTGCTGTCTAGCCTCAGTGAATAAACCAATAAGACTTCAAACAAAAAAAGTTATGTATACTGTCCTGCATCTGGCAACTCTTGCAGTCTACATTCTTCTGTCTGTTTAAATATTGCAAAACTAAATATATATTAGAGGGAAGGTGTTCTGCAGGAGCTCCTGTCTTTAAAGAAAATGTTGTAGAAAATTCTTAATTTGCAGCTATTTATTTCTTTGAGTTTCAACACTCTTCTGCTGCCAGTGTGTGACTCGCTTCTACCATAAAACTTTTTGCATAATATTTTTGTTTATTCATATAGTGTATGATCTGCTTAGTTTGTTGTGGGGATTTTTTTTTTCTGATTTAATTTGGTTTTTTACAACTGCTAAATTAAAACCTTTTATTTGAAAAGAAAAAAAAAAGTTGTTATACAGTTAAATAAATACATGGAATAAATACATGTATTATATCATCTGTATGTGTGTGTTTATATATACACATATACCACACCTGTGTGTATGTGTGTATATATATATATATATATATACACACACACACACACACACACATGCACATATGCTTTTTAAACTTTCTAGATTTTGGTATCTGTTCGATAACCTTATTGTGTTTCCAGAAGAATTCCTTGTCTATTAAAATGAGTATTCTTTCATACCATCCATTACTTCTTAAAATCAGGATCCTTGTTTATGCTTGATCAAATGAGAGGATGTGTACTTGGTTTCACATCTCTTCATGCTCTCATATTGCTGATGGTTTCTTGATGAAATCATTAGCTTTATATTAAAAATCCAAATTCCTAAATTAAAAGAGAAAATAATAATTTTAAAAATACTTCTGGATGCAAAGGTTTATTCGTGTTTAGCAGACTAAACAATGTATTTTGTTGCTAGACAGGCCAGTATGTCATGTGTATGCTTATATGCCACATGTAGTCTCTATGTGTAGAGCTAAACAGTAGTATCTTTGACTTACTGTTTCATGTGCACAGTTTGTGCAGCACTGAAAAACTATTGGGGTTATTTCTTATTCAGATGGTAAATCTTAATACTGTTTCTTTAAGTCCAAAGAAAATTTTACACTTTACTCTTTTTGAAAGGGCACGATACATATTGGGTTGGGGGGCTTGTTTCTTATTTAAATGTTGTTTGATCATACTCCGCAGGAAGTCCTCCTTAGGCTTCTGAAGAATAAGTGTACTTTTTCAGTAATGTTATGACTCTTATTGATGATTGGCATGAAGCATACTTGAAGCGTTATGTTGTTCTTTTAAGTCCATGTCTTAATGTGCAATTGGGGAGGGGATGGAGGAGTGGGCTTGTAATGTTAACTTTACTATTGACAGAAGGCAGGTGATGATGGGGAAGGGAAAAGGGGTGCATGTAAAGGGGATAAACTTCAATTTTTATTGATTGTTTTATATAAAAATGTTTGGTAATCTAAAAGCAACCTTAAAAACCTTTGGTCTACAAATGTGTGTTCAACTTTCATGTCTTTTAGTTATACGAGATGTATATGGAAATTTGTCCATTTAGACTTTTCTAACTAAGTCTTGTGGTAAAGACTCATTGAGTTTCAGAAGGGGATACTTCTAGTACGACTATTGCACTGTTTTTTTAGAAATGGTGAAATGAATCATTTTACCCTTAAAAAATACCAGATAAGCTTTATTGTACACTGAGAACAGGGGTGGAGGAGAAGAGAAACTAGGTGAATAGGTATAAAAGGGAGATGAGATCAATTACAGTATCAAATCAGTGCTGAATTTCATGCAAACTGTGGATGATCCTTAAACTCTTAAATTTTCTAATTCAATGAGAGAGAGAAAATAGATTGTTGGTGTCAATGTGTGTGTTGACTTTTTCACAAAACTGATAGAAAGAGAGTGACTAAGTTTTGATCTAAATTTTAAAGTTAGCTATTTTCATCTAGTTTTGTATACAGAAACAAAATAAATAAAAATGTTCACCTAATTTCAGACATTCATATTTCTCTCAAAGGAAAAACAAGAAGAAACTGTTCCAAGTCTTTAACATCTATAGACATTGATCTTTGGGACGGGTTAAAGTGTTTTGGCAACAAATGTTTTAAAGTTTTACTTAACATAAAGCTGTTTAAAACAGATATATGAGATAATTTGGACCAGACAGACAGAGATTAGCAGTAAATTCCAATATCTAGATTAATTCTCATCATGAGTCACTGTTACTAGAGCAGTAGTTGCATCCAATAGCAAAGACAGTTTTCTCACTAGTAACTTCCCTCCTCAGAAAGTGGATGTCCAATTGGGTAGACAATTTTTAAATGTTTTTTTTACTTAACTTTTCACTTTTTTTTTTCCGAATTCTAATCAGCTGAGAGGCTTTACAAAGCTTTCAGTATCATCTAAATTTGAAGGCCTTATTAGTCCATGCTGAAGGAAAAGAGCTAGCAAGGAGGAAGGGTCTTCCTTTCCTCCTGTCATACACTGAAGTGAAGAGAGTCTTCCAAGGCAAAAGTAAGTCCGTGGTCAGTCTCCAGCCTTTGGACTGTAAGAAATGGTTGATCATTTATCTCTCTTTTCATTGGTTTGGTGTTTTTGGGGAAGTCTGTGCTCTCAGAAACAAAATGCACTCAGTACAGTGCATTTGGAGAGCCCAGTATATTTCTATTAAAAGTTTCTTTTAGTCTCTGGGAAGGAAATTACAAGATTTTGGGTTTTGCTTGACCCACTGTTCTTCTTTCCCATTCTCACAGTGAAATAAAGTACTTTTACAATCTAGTTTGAGTCCTTGGTCCTTACTTGGTATAATCTTCCTTTCTTAGAAGCTATACCGATGTTTTGGGGTCTCTTGAATGACTCATTGGTTTTAAGACCTGTCATTTAGTTTGCAAAACTGGTGGGAAAGCTGTAGAATTGTCTGAAGTGAAAAGTGCCTCATTCATTTTGTTTTCTTGTATGCATTATCTTACTCCAGACACTGGATGGTGGGTTATTTGATTTGTTCATATATACCATATCCCACCTTTTACCACTTGCAGCTTGATGACAAGCTTGTCTTTCAGTGAACACTTATTTCAGTCTACAGAGAGTCTGTTTTGTGTTTGCTCGTTGGTCTGTGGTTTGCAAAAATTAAGCGTCATGATGAAAATTTTGTCAGGTTTTCAGCCACAGCAGGAACTAGGAGGAACTACAAAAATAAGCAGTGAAAATAGGAGATGTTCCAAAGTTTAACAAGTGTGAGGCATATGTTTTTATTAGCCTCAATAGTTTTCTTAATTGTCAAGCAGTGTACAGTAGAATGTAGTGTACACCAGGAAACTACTCTGTACACAGTACAACAAAGCCTTAATGCTGGGCATAAAAGCCATACTAGCAGATGACAGGGACTAAAACATATATCTGCAGTGCTTTTGTGCGTGCTTGGGAGTTAATCAGTGCATTAACACTGCTAAACCAATGACATTTACAAGACTGGCTCTGTGTCTGGACAGATAAATTAACATCAAAGCACACTCAGTGTAAGGGCCTTGCATTTGATTGAGCAACAAGGAATGCCACTGTGACTAGACAGGAAAGAAAAGTATTAGGACAGTGAAAACAGAGCCCTGGGGTGTGGGGTGGAGGGGGGAGAAAAAAAAAAAGGTGTAAAGAAGAGATGCAGTAGTACAACTGCCTTGGTTTGCTACTGTAAAATCTACTGCAGTTGTTGGTGAGTAGAGACAGAGAGAGATGAAGGTTGCAGCAACATAAAAAAATTTAGGGTTTTTTATTATTTGGGATGCTAATGTCTGTTTCACATTTGTTTCATTATTGCATTTGACTTACGTTCTATGTTTTACCTCAGCCAGGTTGATTGTACTGCAAAGTGATAATCTTGCATTTTTCATTTAATTTTTCCAGTCTTGAAATTGGAGTGAAGTCAAATGTAGGCCTGTGAATGCAGCAGATGTATTTTTATTATCATTCAGTATAATTCTGACTGGCAGTAACCATTTCCTGAATTTTCCATCAAATGGATTATGCATTTTTGTGTGTTCTTTTAGGGAACTAATGCTACAAAGCTGTGATTTCTGTTAGTGGACTTCACCCTTCTCATCACAGCAAAGAATAAATTACTTGCCTTTATCATTGCTCACAGAGAGAATTCAACATCTGAGCGCTATTTAGGAAGAGTGGGTTTGTCAATGTGTCAGATACAGCTTTTTAATAAGACCTAGAAATAAAGCCTATTCCTTTTGGGGAGGAAAAAAACAGGAAATATTTGCTTAAGATATTTCTACTCTGATAATGCTGGGGTTTTCCTACAATTACATTCCTCTTTCAAGTTGTTAAGCATCTAATAGCCAGTCACTAGATACAAACCATTAAAAAAAATCAAAGGAATTGAAAATACAAGCAAGTTTGTATTAAAATCCTGGCTGTGAAGGAAGAAGGTCATAGTTCTGGTACTACTTTAAGTGCAGGGCAGACATTCCTAGCACATGTGGTTTGTGTATCCTCATCTGAGTGGGTGGTCTAGAAAATGGTGCAAAATGCCGCGGGAGGGCTTAGTTTTTGAGTGGTGCAGAGGAAACATACATGATGTGCTCAGCCAATACCACCCAGACTATCCAAGATGAAGCAGTTTTCTTTCAACTTTTACGAGCAGCTACGTTTTTACTTTGCCTATGCAGCTAATTATTTTAATTCTTTTTTTACAACTCTGTTAGTCCCCAGCTGTAAGTTCCACCCTTGCTAGCCACCTGGTTAGATTTGGAGTAGGGTTATTGTGATGTGGCTGTTTCTTTGGGAAGGTCATAAGACAAAAGTGAAACATGGTAGTGACTCCTTCCATTTTTATTTTTTTTTTTTTAATTTTCTATTTCTATCCAACAAGTATAAGCCTCTGAAATGTTTACTCTCAAATATTGTCTTCCACATAAGAAGAAGTTAATACTGTTTTCATTAATGTCAGGTTTTGTTAGCACAGTGTATAGTAAGTGGATGAATTAGGAATAAGCTTCTGTGAAAGCAGACATGTCTAAAACCGAGATGTGGACTGGTGGTCTTTTGAACCACTGCAATCAGGGCAGCCTAGAAATGCTTTTATTGTTACTGGAAAAATGCGTGAATCTCAGCCTGTGTATAAAGGGAAGTAGAGATTAAAATGCTCAATTAGTTTTTAACTGTCTCATCCCTAAGCTCCCTTGGACATCTGCTCACAACTTATGTAAAAACTTAATTGAGTGTTGGCTGGGACTTTTCTGTGCTTTACATTGTCACAGCTATGAGGATAGGCTGCTTCAATAGGCACTTGCTACTGTCTTGCTACTATGGAACAGAATTCTGCAGTGCCTTGGTTTTAAGTGAAACCACATTCACAATTAGCCATGATGCTAGTTGCTCAGGTGAATTTTTTTTTATCCTTTACTCTTTTGTGGTTACAGATTAATATTTGCAAGCAGGGAGGAGGGGTGAAGAGAGAGTTGTTCTTTCTCCATCAATGCAATGTGTTCTCTCATTCCTGATTCACATTCTAATGATAGTGACTCTAACAATGAAACATCAAGGCACAAGCTCTTCCCATGAGAATGTGATGCATTAAACATCTGCAGAACCTTTGGTGGCCTAAATCGGTCTTGGATTTACAGTTTCTTCTTCAAGAGGGTTTAAAGCAAGGAAAGCAAGATTGACTCTGCTTCACAAAACTTTTGAGGTTAGAAGGGACCTTGAGAGATCATCTGGGACAACTCTATGGTTTCTTCTTGGAAGTCCTGTTGGGCTTTTGCCAGATTATTTGGGAAACTCTTTGCATTGGCCCATTCCCAGGAACTGAGTGTTCAAGTAAACTAAATGTAGCTTTATGCTAAACTAAATGCTGTAAAAGCATCCAGGCACACTCTTACAGGCTTTATGTAATTGTTCCTTTAATAGGCTTTTCTTCTTCCTGGATAAGTAGTTTCTATCCAAGGACCAAAGCTGGTACAGATCTCCCTCTATTCACAGGAAATGCAAGTAATTTTAAAGGAGCTTTTTCAACAATTTTGATATGCTGCCTACAGTCCAAATGTACTTGGTTGGCTCTGGATTTTGCACTAATGATATTTTTTTCTTCTTATATATTTAATAATGCACATACTATAGTATCATAGAATCATAGATTGGTTTCAGATGGAAGAGACCGCTAAAAATTACCTGGTTCCAATCTCCCTGCCGTGGCCAGGGACATCTTCCACTAGACCAGAATGTTCAGAGTTCCATCCAGCCTGGCCTTAAACATCTCCAGAAATGGGGCACCCACAACTTCTCCAGGCAACCTCTTCCACTCACTACCTTTGCATTCAAGATTTTTTTCCTAAAATCTAATTCTACCCTTTTTTCAGTTCAAAACCATTACTTCCTGTCCTGTCACTATAGGACCTGGTAAAATATCTTTTTCTGTCTTTCAAATAATCCCCCTTTAGTTATAGGAAGGTTGCAGTGATGTCTCCCTTTCTCCAGCTGGAACAACATCAACACTCTCAGACTGTCCTCATAGAAGAGGTGCTTCAGATCTCTGACCATTTTCATGGCCCTCTCTGGACCTATCCTGTGCTGGGGACCTCAACTCTCACCAGCCTGTCAATGTAGAGCATAATTTCTTACATGGTCTGAGAAGAGACATGAGGGGGTGAGCCATGGCTCTCACATACTACACAGTTGGCACCTGTTCACAGCCTGCTGTCTGTTCCCCCAGAGCTGCTCCCCAGACCCAGTCTGCAGCACTCTGCCTTCCATACAGACCTCAACATTTGTCCTCTTAAGTTTCACAGGTCACCCTTCATCCCATCTGTCCAAGTCATGCAGCCCTTCCATCAAGTGTTTGACTACAGGCATCCCAGCCTGGTGTCGTAGACAAAGCTGAGGTAAGTGCACTACATCTTCTTCCTGGAGACACTGATGAAGGTGTAAAACAGGACAGATCCCAACAGACCCCTGGGGAATGCCACCCCAACCAGTTTCCAGGTTGAGCACAAACCACTAGTCACCAGCCTTTACACCTAACCACTTCTTTTACTCATAGAGCTGTCTCACCAGCCTGACCTCAGCACCTGAACCCAAATATGGAAACACCATGGCAGAATCAGGTGGTTACTGAGGTTGTGGTAAATGACATCCACAGCTCTCACTTTTACTCTTGGTAAATGCATGATATTACTTGCCACAACCACCACCTTCATATACCTGGAAGAAATTCCTAAGGGCATTGTGTACATGAATCTCCCAGAAACTGAGAACATACTGGTTTGTAGTTCATCAGATCACCCTTCTTTTCTTTTTGTAAGGCATAGGTACTACATTTGCCTTTCTGTAGTCATGACCTGTCAAGCTGTTAGGGTGTAACTGTGCTAGGGTGTCAGCCAGGTGGTTTAGCACCTGTTGATGTGGCCTTTCAGGTCCTGTGGGGGACAGGACTGCTCCAGAAATGTTAGAACTCCTCATTGACACCCAGTACCTCCTTTCTTCCTTGAACCCTGTCCCTAGACATGAAGGCTTAGTAATGAAGTCCAAAATGAAAAAGCATTCCACAACCTTATCTATGGCCACTAAATAAAATCTGGATAATTATGAGTGGGACAGTTATCAGGCCATAAAGCTCAATCATATGTAGTCTGACCTATGGCTACTGTGCAGTTTAGAGTAGGAAAAACATCTGTGATTGGGTCTGGAGCATTTCTTCTCGTGAATGGAGGTTCCAGGTAACCAGGATTACAGTAGCAGTAGTAATTACAAGGATTTTCTCTCTCTTCCTATTTCCAGAGTAGCACAAAGGGTCTGGAAGAGAGCTGGAGATGCATTATTTATCTGGGGGTATATAAACAGAGAATTCATTGAGTTTTAGTGGGATTTCCCCCATTCTCTCTCGAGACAGATGCTAGAAAACTAGGCAACAAATACAATTTTTTAAATGAAACAACACCAAGTTACACATTGATATACAAACTTAAACTAATGAATCAAATGTAACATTTGTTTAGCAATGAATTCTGTGTAACATAAAGGGTTAGAAGAACTGTGGTCTTCTTTGAACTTTCCCCAAAAGGTCAAGGACTTATGGCACATAAAAACATCTGGACAGTATTTTCTTAATGCTAGGAAGTTTTCTCCACAGAGAAAACCTTTGCTTTAGTGACTTTTACCATAAAAGGTGAAATGTAAAATGGGAGTCAAGCTATAGAAAGATTTGAAGACATCCAGGCTGATGATATGATAAGTAGGATTGATAAAACCCAATGGAAGTATTTTGGCTCCTGGAGATCTGGTGAATGAGTTTTCATGTCTAACATGTCATTAGCAATCATTTATGTTAACCAGCTCCATAACATAGGCTGAATTTCTCTCTGTGGTTGCTCCCAACTCCATGTTGCTGAGCTACAACTCATGTCTGAATGACATTTGGTTTTGATCTCAGGAAGCTACATGACAGACAGTTGTCCCTGGTTCCTTGATCAGTGATCTTCCCTTCATTTTAAGTGTCCACTTTATTTAAGCTATATACTTTTGATTACTTTCATGCCAAACTGAAGCACATCCTCCTTTTCCTTCAGTACCTGTGGGCATGATTTTCTTTTTTTTTTTTGAAACTGCAACTTAAGTGCCAAATTTAACTGTATTCTCTGCTTAATTCAGATGTGTAAAGTACAGAGTATGGATATGCTCTCTCCTCCTTTTTTTTTTCCAATGTCATATTTGTTCCTCTTACCAAAGTACTTTGTCAGGAATCACAGAATATCTTGAGTTGGAAGAGACCCATAAGGACCATCAAATGCAACTCCCTGCTCCTTGTAGAACCACCTTGCATTAAATCATATGATTAACTTGTCCAGATGCTCCTTGAACTCTGTAAGGCTGATGATGTGACCGCTTCCATAGGGAACCAGTTTTCCAGTGCCCAACCACCCTGTGTGGGAAGAACAGTTTCCTGTTGTTCAATCTGACTTCCTCTGATGCATCTTCAAGTATTTTTCTGTGCATCCTATAGCTGGTCTTCAGAAGAAGAAGGTCAGCGATCCAGAAGGGACCACAGAATGTCTAAAAAGATTTGTCCAAATTTGTCCTCTAAACTTCAGTGGACACTAGAACAAAGGTAAAATATTTAGAAGACATTCAGTTGCCACTGTATCTCAAAACAGATCAAGAACTCTTTGAGACTGAAAACTCAAGTGAAATGTGTTCTAAATTAAGGAATTATAAATATCTGATTTTGTCTAAATTGGAAGGAGAAGACAAGAAAAGGGAACAAGAAATGGTGGAAAACTTAACACGAGCTGTTCAAATATGAAGCTAATCAGAGAAAAATATAATAAATGATAAGATTTAGAATAAATGATACCATTTACAATGTTGATGCAGTGTACAGGATATATACAATAAAAAGTGGTGGAAGTCTTTCTTTGAGGGTAGGAACAGTTACAGCACCAAAGTTGAAAGCTGATTAATTATGCCCTCTTGAATTTACTGCCTTTGTCTCCTGAAGGGAAAGGAGGCACATGGAGTGTTCTTACCAAGAACCTATGACAGGAACACTTGTCTTCCCAACTGTCCTGCCTCCAGGCAAACAGGCCGAGAGGAAAGGTACTGTGTCTGCAACAGGAAGGAGGGAATGAGCTTTGGTGCAGCTAATTGCTCTCAATGGGAATACCATAAGAAACCATTAGGGGTTGGAGACTGGGCTAGAGTGAGGTAGGAATGCAGGGTGTTGACATATATGCAACTTGAGGTGAGACAGCATAAGACATTAACAATTGTGTTAGAATTTACTTAGGAAAAAAAAAATCAAAGCCTGATGTGGCTGAAGGTATGTTAATTTACTAGAGGGAAGGAGTAAGAGCAATGCAAACCAATACAATGATGTTTTGTGGAGTTAAGCTTCAGAGAGTATTTCTTAAGTAGAGGAATATCAGACCTAGTTTTATGGAAACTTTTAAAATCCAAGTGCAGCAGCTCTAAATATGAAACAAGTGAAACTTTTTCTGGTGTTCAAAAGCTGAAACACAAGAGCAGCCTGTATCCTAGGAAATTGAGTTAATATAGAAAAATGACAGTTTTTCCTCATTTGGAGAATGAAGGCTGTATGGAATACATTTCTGAGAAAAGTAAGTTAAATAGTCATTTAATGAGATCAGGATATCTCGATTTGTTCCAGGGGATGTGAAGATGCCAAAGAAGCAGGGTGAAAAAGTTCAAAAGTGAGCATTTGATATTTTTCAGAAGGTTTAATATCTTTTCCTGCCCTCAAATTTTAGTATGCTTTTGCCTCTGATTAACCTTTCACCCCCGTTGTGTGGCAGAACAATGGTGCCTTTGTTAAACTCTCAGCAGAGCTACTGATTCATTATGTCCTACTTAATGTCTATTGGTAATCCTTCAGTTTATCTGTTGTAGTTTTTTTTTTTCTTTTTTCTCTTTACCTTATCAAAGCAGCAGAAACAAAAAATAGCACTCAGATTGTTGTGCCTTGTATTTCAACCACAAATGCTGAAACATGATAGAGAAGCAGTTTCTTTTTAACCAGTTCAACATACCTTGTATTGGGTATTGGCTTTAAAAGAATCTAAAGCGTTTAAAAGACAGATCTTGCACTCTCTTCTCTGAGATGTAAGAAAAGCACTATGGATTATATACCTGACAGTTCTGTCAATTTTGGGAGTGAACAGGAATGACAAACATTTGAAAGTTTTTGCGAAAACAACATGGAAAAAATTTCGACAGTATACAACTGACATTAACACTAATCTTCAAAAAGGTCCACCCAGTCACTGAGGCTTTTTCCCCATTTTGTTCTCCATATGCATAAGTATTTTATTTATGTATTGCTATTGCTATGTATATCAATTGCCCAAATCATGTACCATAGTATTGGGGCTATAGAAAGACACCCATGTGCTTTCTATAGGATGTGAGTTGCCTGAGTCTGTAACAATATGGCATCATGAGATCTGACCTCAAGAAAGCCGTAGGTCTCCATATTTTTGATATATAACCCCATACAGTCCTCAGAGAGGTTTGTTTAATTTTTAAAATCAGGAGTAAAAAATTCAGCCAGAGTATGTCAATATTTATTCTTTCTGTATCACAGGGGGAGTATACAGAGAACTCATTCAATTTGCTACAGTTTCTGTACAGCTTGCATTTGAAATTTGCAAAACTAGTCTGAAGGGTAATGCACCTGAAAATATTTTTGTCTGCTGGTTTTGCCTAAAGATTTGGAGTCTTTGGCTTTTTTAATAAACTCTCTTATGGCACAAAGCCCAACCACTGTCCTTTGTTAGTGAACATTTGAAGTTTTGGGGTTTTATTTTCTTATTCCTGACAGCATTAAAAGTTGATTGTATATAAGCAAATATTTTAATGAAAAATTAATGGGTATTAATGGTTAAATTAATTATTGTATGGTCTCTTCAGCATCTGAAACTCTTGGGTTAATTTGCTCTCTCCAAATTTAGCTAGCTAAACACATGAGTTTTTACAGATCTGCAGAGAGCCACAGTAGCTGAAACAGGTTTTGCAGTCAAGAGGTTTACAGTATACTCTACAGCCTTAACTGAAACAGTGATTAAATCACTTATTGTCACTCACGGTAAATCACTTTTATAATACTTTCGAGATTGAATTATTGCTTACACAGCTCTATGAGTAGGCACAACACTCCATCGGTGTCTGAACATCGTGGAGAAATTTGCCATCTAAATAATACATATACAAAACCAAAACAAAATAAGAAAAATTGAGATGCCCAGGAGCAATTGCACTGAGTTTGTTGTAAGCAATGCACCAATTTCAAAAGGACTATTGTACCAGGGAAAGTTAGCAACACCAACCTATTCAATCTGCGCGCTGTGCTTTTGAAAACAAATAGATCAAATGATTGAAACAGAATCAAATACTCTTTCAGTGAGTCTCCATTAGCCCATTGTTTATCTAGACAGCCCAGGTCTGCTTCCAGACAATGTCATACCACCACAGACCTTGGGCTAGAAGTGTCAATGCAGAAGTGCATTCATTAAAAAGTCTGTAAGATAAACATTTTTATGTCTGAGATTGAAAGCTGAAGATAGTTAGCCATCTTATGGAGAAAATCAGTTCATCTTTCCTGTCATCTTCTCTTGTTACCCATCTGGAAAGGCATATCTCACATGTAATCAAAATAATCCCCTTTCTTTGTACATGGGCCGTAGACTGTTCTCATGCCTCACAGAGAGTCCTCATCAAAGAGATTTGACTGGATTTTGAAGTGTGCAGAGTCCCTGCTCAGTGATTTAATTTCCCAGTTACTACAAACATGGTGCTCAAGCCGGTGCTACAGCAAGAAGTAGCTGTCATGGGAAGATCTGGATTTTTTTACTCTGTCCCTTATGATGCCCTATGGAACTGTAGCATGGATTATTTATGTAGTCAACTTAGGTCCTTTTTTTAAGGAGTTTGAAACCTTAGGACTGCAACCCTTGTTAACTGCTTAGCACCAAGTTGCCAGTTTTGCTGTTCTGACAACATATTCCTAGCTTGCTACAAGTTTTGATGGAGACACAGATTTATGCACAACAGCACTGTGTAGAAATGATTGTTGGGACTTAATGCTGGTTCTACAAGCTGTTTCCCTCTGACTGCTGACTGAGTCATCAGAGTCTCTTTTTTTTCAGTTCTAGTTTTAGAATGGTAACACAGGAGTATTCCTGTATCTCACAGTGGACTTCTGAAGCTGTTTTTTTAATTAATAAATTTTAATAAGAAAAAAAATTATAGTCACTCCTTTCTTTCTTTCAATACTTCTCAGTTAATAGAGTTCGGAGGCATTAGGTGTGCTCAAAAGAGCTGTGTAACTTCTCAAATATGCCACCAACTCTGCAACAGCTGTTGGGCTAGCTGTTTCAATACATGACACCCAGTCACTTATTGCAGTACACAAGTCTTTAGAGAACTTGCAGCTACCTACTGTGACTGTTGCATAATATGCAGACTCCAAACTCCTAAAGAGCAGTATAGGAATTTAAAAGACATGTGGTGTTTTGAAGTGTTGGGTAACTTTTAAAGATTAAATGATTGCCAGTCCCAGGAAAAAAGTCCTACTGATCTTTGATATGGAAAAGGGAGAACTAAAGAAAAAAGGAATTGAAAAAGTAGAGAACTTTTTCAAAAGCAGAGTAGATAAGTGAGAACCTATGTGTAAGTCTAAGCATCTATCTTTTCATGGCACTGCTGAAATAGAAATAATTTACTAATTATTTGAGGAGTTATTTTGTGACCCTGCCCTCTGCCCTCTCTTCTTCAGAGGCATGCACATTATGCTTTATGAATTGTTTGTGACTGAAAAATGAGAGGTAATAAATATTTTTTGAGTCTGTATTTTGAGTCTGTATGTCAGTCTGGAAGACACTGTGTGGACTCACATTGTGACAGGATGTGTACATCCCACTCCTCTTCTGTGAAAATCAATAGTAGCAGGATACATGGACGTAATCCTTAAAACAAACAAAGCTTTGCAAACAGAGTTTTTAAGCTAGTAAATGTTGAGGGTGTTTTTTCCATCTGTGTATTATCCAAAAGCACACAGTACCTCTGGTGCCAATTAATGTAATTGGTTTGCTTATTTGGTCAATGTTTTCAAGTGCCACTAAATACTCTCAGACTTTGGCATGCAATTAAAGAAGATGATTTCAGTAGTTAAAAAGAAATAAAAAGGAGAAAAAAAAGGACAATTCAACTGTATTTAATATCTTTGTGAGGGCTCATGACTAAATGTGTATACTGTTTATACAGATACGTGTGAAAATATGAGTCTGTAACTGATTCGAAACATTAAATAGTTTCAAGATTTTTTTGTCTTTCACTAAAATTTTTTTGAAACATTAATCATGTACTGGCTTTTAAAAAAAGACGGTACTTTTTTCTAGCATTCTTTGTTTTCCAGTTTTAATCCTTTTCTCTTTCCTTTTCCCTTGTTTCTCGTCTTAACTGTTATGCCCTCTGGTTCAAAGACCATGATGCAGGCTGATGAGGAGCAGAGTAACAGTAAAGTGGAACAGGATGTGTGGCTCTCTAGATCAGCTTGGCATTTGCAATGTTCCTTCAGCAGTGAATGGCTGTGGACATGAAATGAACTGTAAGGCTTCTATTGCCAACAAACTGTTTTGTAAAATCGCTGCTTAAGGAAGGTTCTTGCCTACATGAAACTGATTATATTGCTTTGCAGTGTCCCAGAGAGTGAGAATGTGTGAAACAAATGCAATTGCCCTCTCTCGACACTGCTAATTGTAATTGTGTTGTCCTCAACACTGGCTCATTACCTGGTGCATAACACCAATTCACACACCCTGAGGTGAGGTGTTTCAATTTTTATTCTAGTTTGCACAAACTAGGGAGCTAGATGGTAACCCATAAAAAGCCTGGCTCAACAGTCATCAGAACTTTACACTATTTATACATTTTATTAAACAAAGGCATCAGCATTCTTTGATTACAAATTACATAACTTTACTTAACTTTTCTATTAATTTGTATTCAAACCCCTATTTTCTAGGCTCAGATCCTGAGGGGCTCAGTATCAAGTGCAGAGTTGAAGTCTGTTCAGACTTTGAATGCTCTGTCCTAGAATACTCAGATTTCCAGCTTGCTCTCTCCTCTGTGTAGAGGTCCTTTGCATGTGCCAGAGATCCCCCAGCCATCCATAACCATCTTCTGCCAGCAGGCATCCAAAGAGCTGTTTGGAGGACAAGTGTTACCTTCCTGTCCCATGCCCTGGTGTTCCCCGGTCTGAAGCTCCAGACACCCACAAGCTTACTTTGCTGTGTCTGACATTGTAATCTGAAGAGTGCTCCCATGCTTCTCCCAGCCTTCCACCCTCACTCCTTGCAGGCTCTGTGTTTTCTCCATGCCATCCCATACATTTCAATTAGACTAAAGCCTGGGTGAAAATATGAAAAAAGATACAGACACCAGGTTTTAAACTATATGAGATGCAGTAACTTCACAGTGAAAGTCTTTCCTACTCCACCAATGACTTTGGTGAGGATGTAGAAATTTACTAATGGCTGATAATTAAACCCCCTACTCTTTCAAAGAGCAATAAAATATAATTGCAGTAGACAAATAAGTGGATGGTTGGTAAATGAAATTTCATTTTAAGCAAATGGTGCGTAAATATGCAGAGCAGAAGAGGAAGTTATCTAAGGTGATTACTTCTTTTTTTGGTTTTGTACTCTAGTTTTCTTTTACGGGGCCATCTTTTTATGAATATTGTATTAACACTCTAAGATAGATATGGAGAATCAGCCTATTTGAAGTTAATGTCACAAAATACAGTAATCTATCTATAAGTAGTTTGAATAATGTGCGTAATTTATGCCAGCAAGTGTCCTATGTCCCTGTGCTAGTTCCTTTAGAGAAAATAAGTGTTCATCATCTTAGGTTTTGTAAAATGGAATTATATACCTAGAAGCCTGCAGTTTGTTTATGTTTCTCTTCAAATTAACAGCACATTGTGGTTGTATTCAATTAAGCCTTTTTTTCAGCCTTTTCAATCTTCAAAACATCTTTGTGGGTTTTGATCTTCACATAGCTGCATTTATGCTAATTAGATTCAGACCTGCACTGAGTACACTCTGGTGTGTAATTGCTAAAATAGGAAAAATAATTATTTGAATGTTGCCTACCTGGCAATATTATAGGCAAGATAGCACCACAGGATTTTTTTTTGTGTGTGTGTGTGTATACACATATAAATATAATATAATTATAATTATAAATACACATGTTCAAGAATCCACTATATTTTGCTTGGTTACTAATTTTCACTGCAATCTCCTAAAAAAAATGTAAGGTGAAAGGGTCTCTCTTTTGTTGCTTAGAGGGAACTAGGAAGTTATAGTATGTAGACCATGGGGAGTCCATAACTATTATACTGCTACACGTTTTATCTGTTTATGATACAGAAATCCTTGCCAGGCCGAGGTGTTTGTAGTCCAAGGCCTTGTTTCTCACAGGAGCCACAGAAAATCCTTGAGAGGAAGGTAAAGGGAACAGCTGTCAAGCAAGTATTAACTAATTTTTACTGAAAGTCTATTGTCTTATGAACCTCAGAGTTCAGGACACAGTTTTCTTTAGACAAGTGGTTGTTCTTCTCAACCACTAACAACATACAGGAATGTCTTGTTGGCAACTTTAGGGATAAGGAATAAGACTAAAATGAGGAAATTAAGAGAAAGTGAGTATATTTATTTTCCTGTTATATTTAGTGAAAAAGATGGAATGAATAAAATGAACAGGAAAAACTTCCCATCTACTGTTTTCTGCTTTTCTTTATTGAAAATTCTCTTTGAAGAGCAATGAAATACACAAGTCATCCTAATGCAAAGTGTCTATCTCAGGCCAGTGTCCTGTCTGGGAGCCAGTGGGCCCTCCTCTCTGATGAAGGGATCATGATGAGGGTCAGTTTGCATGGGTTTGGCCCTCACTCCTCTAAAGCCAAACGTCAGAGTTCTCAAGTTCTTGGCAGTATTCCTCATTACATGCATTTGCACTGGGTTTTTAGTTGTCTTCAAAATCTAGCTTCACATCTGGGTTTTTTTCCTGCTTTTAAACGCAAAAGAACCTTTTTTTTTTTTTGCTATGGATCATAACAAAAAAAAATTGGACGAAATAGATATCTGTACAGTGAAAAAGAGTACTCAGATCTTAAATTTTCCTTGACTTGTTCTCAGCTACCTCATATTCTGTGAAAATGGAGGAGAAGATTGGAGACATCTGCACAGTTTGTTTTTGTTTGGCTGGTTTTTTTCCCCACAGGATTATACAGTTGATTTTCCTTTTCAAGATCTCACTTTTTTTGGTAGTAAAACAGTCAAGGAGCCATTGAGACAAATATATGTGAATTGTGTGTCTTGAATTTTAAATCCCATATATTCAGATGAAGATCTTGTTTCAGAGTCAAAAGCAAATGTTTCTAGTGTTAGTAGCTATGATATATATCTATTATGCCTTGTGAAGTCAGTGCACACTGAGCACACAAGATACACAATTGCTCAGCAATCAACACCCCAGCCCACAAAAAAAAATTCCATACCTTGTGAAAAATCCACCTAGAAACACCACAGAAAATGATCACCAAAACAGCATAGAACTATTTAATAAATAAACCCCCTATGAATAATTTTGGTAGTTCTGCTATAATCATAGGCTCAAAGCGTTTGCCTGTAAGCCCATAGAAACTAGTTACAGTATTTTCATGGCTTTCCACCACTCTTGGGTGGGATACAAAGTACTGTTCCACTCAAGGGTTAGGTGTCAAGTTTTAAATAATAACAGTGTTAGAGGAATACCTTTCAATATTATTCATTAATTTAGATAACAATTCATTTTTGCTGATGCAGTAAATTTTCAGCCTTCCTGAAAAATCAAGCCTTACATAACCATTGGGTCTGTAAAAACAGCACACCAAAAATCATGTAGACAGGTAACACTGGCAACAAGGAGAAAAGTCATGGACTTGGGCATCATGGAATATTTCCACCAGAATGTGTAGGATGACTGCTATAAGCAGTTCCTTGAAAATGTGGCTGATGAGCTAACTGCCTTCTAATAGATCCACTCCCTAACATACTTCTTCTATTTGCAAATAAAATACACATGAATGTTAACTGAAATGTGGGAACAGACTGAATAGTTTATGATTTCATTCTAGGGAACAGTATGCAGTAAAGATTAGTAGTCAATAGCCTGTTATTGTAAATACTTCAAAAACAGTCCTGGAAGAATGTTTACCTTTTCACTTAAGACAGTTATTCACTGAGGTGCTACCTTGTGGTAAGCCTAAAGTAAGGATTCAGGAGGACCAGCAGATGTTATAATCAATCAGTAATCAAAATGTAGATCAAAGTTTGGAACTGAGAAATATTCTTTCAACCTTTTTGGGTTGGGGGGGGCGGGCAGGTGGTGTTTGTTTGTTTTTACTGCTATCATAAAACCCATTCTTTAAAATTTCATTTCTTTTCTAAAGGAATAAATATAAAACAATACTGTTTCTTTTGTGATGTTATCCTAAGTACCTTCCAGACATCGTACCCAAAATGTGGTTTAAAAAAATGTATCTTAAACCACATTTTTTTCAGTCTTTGATCTGCAATGCAAAGACAATAATGATTTCTTGGCCTTAAAGCATCTAAAGTCCTATTTAGGAAATAATTGTCTTTTATTTGAGGAGATGAATTAAAAGTGCTTGGACTGAGCCTTTTTGTCATTATTAAAGATTTCTAATTTTTTAATATTCTCTATATAGTCAACTACTTTGTTTTGCATAAAGCTTTCTAAATAACTATTTTTGGTTGTAGTAGAGACAGAAAAATTTCACAAGTTTAAAGTAATTCTAATTTTAGATTTATTCAGGACAAGTGGCCAAAGACTTAAGCTGTGCCAGGAATGGTGTAGGTTGGGCATTAGGAAAAATTTCTTCACAGAAAGAGTGATTGGGCATTGGAGTGGGCTGCCCAAGAAGGTGGAGTCACTATCCTTGAAGGTGTTTAAGGAAAAACTGGATGTGGCACTCAGTGCCATTGTCTGACAGGGTGGTGTTCAATCACAGGCTGGACTCTATGAACTCAGAGGTATTTTCCAACCTCATTGATTCTGTGTCATTCTCTTATTTCTTCCACACAGCAACAGCATGTGATATCTAGAAATTACTGTGTTTTAATTAGTGCTCTGTCTTCAGCGGAGGTATAGGATGCTAGCTTAATGGTTTGTCAAACGTTTTTCAGGACCATGAGGAGCTATTGAAACAGAGGTCTGATCCCTTGGTGAATTGGGATGAAAAATTTATCCAGTTAATCCTGAGTTGAATGTAACAGAACAAAAAACTTTGTCTGCCTGGCAAAGCACTGACCTATCTTTTTATTTCTTGTTTTGTATTGATTTGTTTTAGAAGATGAAAATAAGAAGCAAGAGTATCCAATGAGCTTTACTAAAGACAGATATAGCACAGTGAAATGGTATGACCTTATGAATGTTTTCAGAGCTTATATTAATACAGCTTGTTTTAAGCACTAGCACAAACTTATGGATGAAAAAAATGCAAGTGCTAAATTTTGTGATTTTCTGAAATGGCTTTGATTATTTCTAAATCCTTAAGAATTCAGTTCTGTAGGGTTTTTTCCTGAAATCTTATCTCTTTTGAAAGTAACTTGTGAACTTATGTCATTGACATTTGTGCCCTGCTAAGGTTCAGGCTCTGTTGGCTGAAAATATGCAAACATATTAACATATAAATGAATGCACTCCATGTTATTTTCTTAAATGCTCACGCAGAACTTCCTTTAGCACTGTTACAAGACTGCAGTAATCTGCAAAATACATTGTACTGTGTGAATTTCTGTCCGTACAACTTTAATAGGGCAGTAGTACATGGTGCTGCTGCCGTGTTGTCAGATAATAGCCAACAATGTGTGGAAATGGACAGACTAGATAAGAACCCGTACTTTTGGTTGTCTCTGAACATATTTTCCTTCAAAAAATCATCTGCAAACCTCTGTTTTTCCACATGGCAATTCAGAATGGGTATCTCTAGATATACTGGAGAGGTCTGTTTTTAAGTCCAGTTTGCAATGTTCTTCAGCATTTTTTACCCTTATTGATGCTGGACAGCATCTCCTTCTGGGAGGAGGTTCTGCAAATCTTCCCTTGGTCATGTTCTGCTGCCCACCTAGCCCTAGTGCATCCTACAAATCAAAACCTTTACCTCTAATACCTTGACAGTACAACACAGCAGCATATTGGACATCCTCCCTTGCATCTGGAAAGCATAACTATCCTACGGCAATAATTGTTAGAATGGACCAAATATCTTAGCTCAGCTAAAGACCAAAATCAAATGCTGCTTTATTTACTTCTGTGTTTCTCATCATATACAATCGGTGTAAACACATTTTTTCCCATTGCTGAGATGGGCAGTGAATCCTAGTCATGGACATCTGTCATAACTGAAGGATCTTTCTGTCAAGCACCACTTTCAGATAATCTGTGTTCTGCCTATACAATTTCCTGTCATACTTTAAAGTGAAAGGTTATGCTGTGCTTTTCTGTGGAGCTATGCACAGTTCAACTGCTGAAATCCTGTAACCCAGGCTTTGTGACGTTCAAATGCTGCATGTAAAGATCTCAAAGTCAAAGCACACTAATGTGGCTGGTACCCAGATAACAACAAAAGATTGAAATTCTTAGTAGCATTTATTCAGACATCTCCTGCGCCATGGGAAAGGTAAAACATTTTGAAGCTAGCAGACCCAACTGGTTAAATTGCTTAACCGTTGGTGTTAGTATGCATCTGAGAAAGACATGGGTAGGATTAGTACAACTTGCTCCTAAGCAGCATCCAGCCTTATGAGATTTTTGCTACCACTCTGCCTGTAAGCTACCAGAGTTCTGGTTTGGGATATCTCCTTCTCATACTGAATATGACACTTATGATTTTCCTACAGCTTCCACAGGACGGCTTCTGGGATATCAATGCAACTTCAGTGATGAAAATACTACATTACAGAACAACTATATTGGCCTGCTGTGTTCAAATTGATATTTAATAAGTAGCATTTTTTTAATATCTTTCAATACAACTGCTGTTTTCAGAGGCTGATATTTTACAATGAAAAATTTCAACACAAGGTCAGTCTGTTAAAAATATGGACATTACAGTTCAAAACATATCAATATTATTCTTATTAAACAAAAAAAAGGAATATGGCCTTTGTTTTATTTGTTACTTTAAGAAAAATTGATGACAATTGATGTTTACTCCTTAAAATAAGATGAAAAATTAAAGAGGTCAGACTTGAACTCATGATACCTGAAACACCCCTCAGGACTCATGCTGAAGGTTTTGGCAGTTCATTTACATTCAACAAGCTTTTTACTCTATAACAACTCTTTCTTTAAAAGTAAGCATATGATTAAAGGTAACATTTTTTTTCATTGTTTACTTCCTGTAGTTACTGTAGCTGACAGGAGAGGTAGAAATTCAGCAGTTTATGAAGACATTGCACTAACTTTACCTGCCTAGTTATAAACACTGCACTCTGTAACACTCAGTAACGTTCATGGCCTTATGCATAATAAGCATGATGAACTGAATGAAAGTTTTGAAAAGCTGACATTGAAAACAATGGGGACACTGGGATCCCTATTTGCTTTACGGAAACAAACTGATGAAAATCTAATAATTTCTGACTTCAGCAACCTTTTTCCTCTCCATGCTGTTCCCTGATTTTATTTCAAGTGGATGAAGCATGCAAACCAGTCAGATCTCTGGGTCCATAAAAGTGAGTGGGGCTGTAAACTTAGCTCAGCTGTACAAGCAAACTTGCTGTCTGGCATCAATTCCACTTGGTGTAAGTAGGAAATCTGAAACAACTGCAGCTCTCATGGTAGAATACTCATGTGGAGCGAACAGCAAAATGCCCAGATTCCTTATTTAAACACTAAACATCTTGATACTATTAGCCAGCAGTGTTTCACTTTTGAAAAAGGAATCCTGATAACATGCTCGTCTTCACATCATAAGCTAATAAATGTAAAAAAAAAATTGTACATCACATCTGTTAATTTAATTAATGAATTTTCTTCTGTTTTATTGCCAGTGTTTTTGCAGTCCAGCCTCCTCATGTGGGGAGAAGATGTCTTGACCTTTTTATTATGCACTATCTCCTAAATCTATGGGAAAAACATGGTAAATCTCAGTAGAAAATGTTATGACAGCCTTAAGAACCTGGGTCTTCATTTTGTCTGGGGAATGGTAAGTTGGTCTTACTAGTTCTCTCCTCTGGAACAGTGTTGAATCATAAGCAAATATGTGCAAACTGTTGTAAAAATTCAGTTGCCTTTTGGGCTAAACCTTTGCTATGATCAGAATAAACTGAAGCATAAAGTATATTTTAAGTCCTCTCTTCATAATAAGTGGCAAGAAGAACTATTCTAGAAAAAGAAACAGCTGTGTGCCTCAGCAGCAGATGGATAAGCTTGGATGTTGCATAGTTGAAGTTATATTTATTGTGCTTGTTTTTAAAATGGGCCTATCAAAGTGTTGATACCAGTTTTAAATGTTTAAATTTCACATGTTAGAGGTTAGCCTTGTCCTGTGTCACTGTCAAAAGCACCAAGGAAAGAAATTCATCACTGCCTTTTATTTCTGTATGGAGCTACCCTGAGCTTCAATTGCAACAGGGCTGGAAAGACTAAGTTTGTTCTCACAGCCCAAGTCTCTGCTCTATGAGAAGATGAAAGAAAATGCATTATATTATCTTTTTCTTCAGTGCATAAAGCAGGAGAAAATAGACATATGGTCTTTGAAAATATGGCAATTGCAATGTGGAATGTTTCATTTTTTGTGGTTAAGCCAAACAAAATACCATGTATATAATATCAATAAATAAAAAAAATCCTTATAGAAACAAGGTACCGTTTCCTCTCTCAGGGTGAACTTGGAGCTTCTCTCACAGACATGAATGAAATGCTTTCCTTGACCATAGTTCAGCACAGCATTTCTATCTCTAAACTTTGACTGATTAAGCCATAGAACACAAAGAAAGAAGCAAAGGAAGTGTACTATTTCAACTCATGGAAAATTTTTCATCTCTTCTGTAAGATCCTATTGACATAGTGTAGTTTAAGAAATAAGCCGCAGCTGGAAATCCCTTTGCTTCACTATGTGGATTTCTAGGTATTTTTCCAACTAGAAAAGGAAGATGTCTGTTTGTAATCCATATGGAATACTTCAGCCACAACCTTTCAGGAATGGGGATGCTGAAACAGATTTGTCTTGAGGAGCCATTAAGCTATCTACTGTTTTTTGAAATCATGCTGCAAAATATACTGGAAGAGATTACAGACCTATTTGAATGCTGCTTGTGTACCTGAACCCTTAGTAACAATCCTTTCAATGTAAACTTCTTTTGTTGTCTCAAAAACAGGGCTACATCGATGTAGGGTCTATGTAGCAGGGAAAACATATGGGCATTTTCCTGACCAAGGGGCAGAATCATCCCGTGCCCTTGGAGGTTGAAGGTGGCAGGGCCATGGTCAGGCAGATGAGTCAGGCTCAGGAAGAAGCAATTAGTGAACAAGGAGACCTGGCTATGACATGAGCAGATCTGTGTGCAATTGAATTGAAGTTTAGCAATTTCTTTTTGTTTCATTGTTGATGAAAAAGCTTTTTTGTCCATTTTAAATCACTGGGGAAAAATGGCAACCACCAAACCACAGACCAGAATACCTATTTCAATAAAAACAACAACAAAGATGTTTGCTTCTGTAAGTTTTCTATTGGAAATTTTGCAAAAAATTACTGCATACCAACCACTGGAGGATATCTCAGCCACTAGCTGGCAAGGCTAATCCCAACTTATTCAGAACAGTTTAAAGTGGAAGAGATCTCTGAAGATCATCTAGACCATCACACCTTGCTCAGAGCAGTCTTAACCACTGCCAATTACTTGGGTCATAGTCCAGTCAGGGTTTTAGAGTTTCCAAGGATGGAGATTCACAACCTCATTGGGCATCCTACTCCAGTGCATGACCAACCTCATGAAAAGAAATGATTTTTTGGTGTTTGGGTAATATTTCCCAAAATATGTCCATTGTCTGGTGGTCTTTAACTGGACATCACTGAGAAGTCTGTCTCAATCCTCTGTACACCCTTCTATCAGTTAGTTGCACACATGCCTCTCAGCTTGCTCTTCCCCAGATTTTATAGCACAGTTCTCTCTCAGCCTCTCCTTGTATAAGACAAGCTCTGGCTCCTTAACCATTTTCCTGGCCTTTACTGTGCTTTCTCCATTATGTCCACATAAGCCTTTTAGTGTGGAGGGCAGAACTTGTCCAGCACAAAGATGTGTCTCAGCAGAGCTGAGCAGAGGGTAAGGGTCCCTTCCCTGCACCTCCTGGCACTTTCCTAGTGGAGCATAGGAGGCTGTTTGCCTTCTTTGCTGCAAGAGCACGTTGCAGAGTCACAGTCAGATGCTGGCTGCAAGGACACTTCAGGACTTCCTCTGAAAAGCTGCTTTCCAATCAGTCAGCATCCAGCATGCTGGTGCATGGGCTGACTTCTCTCTGGATTCAGGGCTTGACATTTTCTCATGTCAGTCTTCATGAGATTTCAGTCATCCCATATCTCCACTTGTCCAAGTACCTCTGCACGGCTGAACTACCCATCTGGTCTAGCAAGCAGCCTTCCCAGTTTTGCTTCATCTGTAAACTATGCTATGCTTTCTGGACATTGATGAGGGAATGAAAGAGTACTGGCTCTGGGATCCACCTGTGGGGCACATTGCTGCTGACTGACCTGCAGCTGGGCGTTATGCTACTGAGCACAACTCTTTAAGCCTGGCAGTTAAGCCAGTTTTCATAATGATTCACTGTCCATTTGTCTGACTTCAGCTTCATTAGTTCTAAGAGACTGTCTCAAAAGTGTTGCTAAGGACAACAGTGAACAAGATGTACTGATGTTCCTCATCCATTGAGACTCACCTTTTAGACAGCCACCTCACAGAAGGCTAGGTGTGACTTTGTCTTCACAATGCTGGTCTTTACAGCATTATAGTATTTTCGTACATTCTTCAAAGCTTGGGAGATCTCCCTAAAGTTAGTTATTATCTTTGAAAGTAGACTGGCAACCAGCTATCTAGTGTACAGAAAAAGCAGATTTAGAATTATTTGCTTCACATCATGTGAAAGGCCGGTGGCAGAAGAGGAAACAGAATACAGATTTCATGACCAAGTCTTTTTTGTGCCATCTTTACTACTTCCTAAAACCAATGAAATGAAGGAGAGTCAACATATAAAAGAAAAAAAAACAAAAACAAAAACAAAAATAAACCAAAACCAGGATCCATAACCCACATACCCTGGAAACACTGACCTCAAGTGTTTTGCATTTAAAACTAGTTACAGAGGCTTGTTATTCCCCTTTTCTTTTTCATTGCCTCAAACAGAGAAACTCATTGTCTGGTAAGCATTCCTTTTCTCTGTCTCCATCTTTTTGTGTACCACAAAGTATTGTCCTGAAGTACCAATTTTGTATTCAGCCACTGAATGCTTGGAAGGTTATGATTTTGAGTCTTTGACAATATATGGGTTCCTTTCTGTTCATCTTCAGCCATTGGAGTTCTACCTCACAGCAGACTTGCTGCAGCTGCATGTGGGAAAGGCAGAGTCCCCACATTGTGCCAGTCTCACACACAGTATACACACTTGGAATTAGGTAAATACAACTTGTATATTCATGAGTATAATGGAAACACATTGCGAAGAATGTAGGAATAATGCTTTAAAAAGGCGCTTTCTAAGATTTGTCAAACAGCCTAACCCTCCCTGTCTGAGATAATGTTGCTGGGAAATCAGAGATATGTCTTAGGTAAAACAAACAAACAAAAAAAACCCTACCCAACCAACCAACCAAAAACTCTAAAAAAATACAAAACAGAAAACAGAGAAGGAAATTTATAGTCTCAACATTTCAATTATAGATGATTGGGATATTACCAGCTGGGATGGGACAAGCCCAGATGTACGAACAGACTGGGGAACAAGATCCTGGATAGCAGCCTGGGGGAAAGGGACCTGGGCGTCCTGGTCAGTGGCAAGTTGAACACGAGTCAGCAGTGTTCTGGCAGCCGACCCTGTCCTGGGTGCATGAGGCACAGCATCACCAGCCAGGCAAGGGAGGGGATTGTCTTGCTCTGCTCTGAGCTGGGGCAGCCTCACCTCCAGTGCTGGGGGCTCATTTGGGCACTGCAATATAAAAAAAGGAAGTAAACTATCAAACAGTGTCCAAAGGATGGCTGTGAGAATGGTGAAGAGCTCTGAGGGGAAGCTGTATGAGGAGTGGCTGAGGTTACTTTGTTCAGCCTGGAGAAGAGAAGACAGAGAACAGACCTCATTGCAGTCAAAACCTCCTTGTGAGAGGCTGAGGAGGGACAGGCACTGATCTCTTCTCTGTGCTGACCAGCGACAGGACCTGAGGGAATGGCCTGAAGTTGTGTCAGGGGAGGGTTAGGCTGGATATCAGGTAAAGGTTCTTCCCCCAGAGGATGGATGGGCACTGGAACAGGATCCCCAGGGCAGTGGTCAGAGCACCAAGCCTGACAGAGCTCAGGAAGTGTTTGGACAATGCTCTCAGGCACATGGTGTGACTCTTGGGTGATCTTGTGAAGAACCAGGAGTTGGACTTTGATTATACTAATGAGTCCCATCCAACTCAGCATATTCTATGGTTCTATGATTTTACAAACTAAGAAAAGGAGCAGAACTGTTAACAATAGAAAATAATGTTTTTCGAAGAAGAAAGATGTTCTTAACAATCACTGTGAACTGCTAAATATTTGAGTGCTTACAGATTTTTCACGGCATTTTGTCTCGACAATAAAAGATAATTTGATTGTGACTTCTATACACCTTTCACAGACCAATACTCTGCATTGGCTCTTCCATGATATTAAACATTCAAAGAAGCATTTGTGTTTCTAACATTGTTTTACAGCACAGCACAGCACAGTGACTGCTTGGTGGAAGACATTCTGCAGTTGCATACAGAACAGGCAGCCAAGAGTTCTGCTCCATCACTGGAAAATGTTAGAAGCTCTGATTGTGAATCAAAAACCCACCAAAACTAACATGACAACCACCCCCATGAGCAGGCCTTGTCACCCTCAGCTAACTTTTATTCTAGGGAGACTCGGGGAAGAATAGCTGGTTCAGATGATATGGACTCCCTGCTCTCTGGTGGGGGAACATGTAAGTGAGAATTTAAAAGTTATTGTTGTAACCTTTGGGAAACCACACTGAGCAGCAGTCCTTCCACGCTGTGTTGTGAGAGCACTTTTTAAACACTGCTCTTCGAACTGACGTCTCTGCAGGATGAATGTTGCGTTATCTGATCTTTGTGATCCTGAAAGAAAAAAGGTAACACTTCACATTTTGTTTTCACTTTTTCCCTTCCTCTCATCACTCACACAGTGTGCTATAAAGTGCCTATAAAGGCTACTACAAAGCCATGAAAACCTAGCATGGGAATGCAGGCTGTGTTGGCTGTAATGTGTTATTGCTGCAGCTGTCTGCCATTGTAAGGAAGTGGGGGCAGGGACCAGCAGGCCAGGACACTGCCACAGGACCTGAAGTGTGGAACCAATCCCCACTAATTTCACTGCACACAAGTTCTGCAGCATCTACAGAATCAGCTGTAGTTCTAAAACTGAGCTTGGAGCTACTGTGGTTTGGTTCTGCTGTCCCAGAAGCATAGGCCTAATAAAATGAAATAGCTGGAAAAGGAGCTTGCCAAAGCCTTTCTTGAATTCAAGAGAAAAAGTGGTCCAAAGAGTTGGGGAGATACTTACAAATTACTTTCTGGCATGGCTGGATTTCATCAGAGATGAAATCAGAGATCAATAGTATCTTCTACTCTGAAGGGCTCTGAATCTTACCCTAGACAACAAAAAAGGTACTTGTAGTTATTTTCAGGTATCCATAAATATATACATACAATTTATGATAAAAAACTCCGATGTGTCAGAATCACAATGACTTATTAAAAAAATTATAAATAAAAAAATCATAACACATACTTAAGCCATCTGCTTTTGAGCCCAAATAGTCCCACAAAATTTTCTTTAGTAAGTAAAAGTGCATAGTAACTTCTTCTCCCTTTGTAATAGCCAGAACAATCCTCTGTGCACCATAGATCACAATTTGTTCTGGTGTGTATAATCACAAAATAATGAAAAATAATTTCTGTTACACAGTAGAGTTCTCTGTCATTAGCTGTTGGGATCTCGGAGTTGAAATAACTCTTTAAACAAGTTGATCATAAGGAAAGGAATAATCTGTGCTGCATTCATTCAGTTTGAATTGTCAGTGTACTCTCACTCAGGTGCTTTGTGCATGCAGTTACATTAACACAGTTATTAAAATTCATGCTCATATAAGCATCTGTGCTCATATGAACCTATGTGTTACTTTTGAACTGAAAAAGTAGTCTCTAAAGAAGGGAAGGGATGGTAATGACTCCTTGCAATGCTGATAGGACTACTAGTGGTTGACATGGTGCAGTCCCAGAGGGATAGAGGGAACAACACTGAATGGGGAACCATGGACACATGCAAGTTTCCTTTTCAGCTCTGAGTGTAGCCACAGCTCAGTGAGCTGGTTATCACCATATTATATGGTTATAAAAGCAAAAAATGTCTATCTGTTAATATTGTTTGATTTCTGGAAATAAATAGTGGATGTATTGCATCACAATGAAGGTCAAAGATGTTTGCAACAGTCAGCTGTGTGTCTGTCTCTTGAGAAATGTTGACATCCTTTATTCTTCCTTCTTCAGGAATGTCTTCATCCTCAGCAAGCATAGTGTGAGCATACACCTATACACACATGATATTTCACCCTGACCTTGAAATGGAAGTGGCTGTCTTCTGTGCTGTCTCAAATCCTTATTACTTCCCAAGTGGAAAATGTAATATATTTAGGTTTCCAAGTTATTTACTTGACTATAGTCATTGCATCTAATAGCTCTAGAGTTTTTTTAAAAATAAAAATAAATATGAAGGTCAGAAAAGCAAAACTGATGGCGTATGGAAAGAAGACAGCAAAGAAACCAGAAGAGAGATGGAAGCTGCCTCATTCTGGGCTCTTCCTGGTATGAAATCCAACTGTAGGTAGTTCCTGAAGCATCTGCCTGGCAGGTACAGATTCTCCTTGTCCAGCAATAAGGAAATCTCAGAGTGATTCAAACATGTAGGTTTTTACCTTGATGTTCTTTTGCTTTTCTCTTCTTCACCAAAGTGTTCAAAGAGAAGTACTTATAACAGGGTGTGATGATGTTCAGCTAGCCTGGGCTAGAGCGAGCAGCATGACTGGACTAAGGGCAATTTATGCTGTGATAGAGGTCTCTTGGGTCACTTCTCACATGAATTGTACTGATAATTCTGCTTTCCTCTCTCCATTCCAGTTTTACAAGGTCTCCATGACAACTACAGTAGCTATATATTTGCTAAAAGATTATTCCTGTTGAAGTGTTTCCAGTTGTGTTAGTGCTGAAGCAGGAAAATCCAGGACAGTTAACATTACAAGGACAGACAAGTGTCTTCAAGCTGCACTGCGTCTGTTCTGTGGATGGGAGAAACTCATGACTGATAGAAGCCTCTTTTTCTGTGAATTCACTGTTCCTGCCCAGGCACCTAGCTGTGGCTGTGTGTAAAATACAGCTGCTCCCCAAGTGTCAGCATGGGAAACACCTAATCTTTTCCAGCCTGAAAGCAGCACCCAAGGCTTCAAGCCAGAAATCAAGATCCTCATACTATGTTTTGCAACATGCTTTAGAACTGGCCGAAGCCTACCTGCCCATTAAGCCTCTCTGGGCTGGTGAACCTTCTCTTTAATTCTAATTTTTGCTTTTTAAGCTATTAAGGATGTAAGGGTAGAGGGGTCATTGTTTACCTGTCTTGTTGTTGTTTTGTTTTCTTCTGGTAATTCTACATTCATTCATGTTACCGCATTTCATATCTGTAAAGTATAGACATAAATTGTACATTCATTTTTCTTTTCCCTGTTGCAACCAGCTTGAAATCCATTGGGCTATGTGGGACACCAAGTATCAGTGTCATGGAAGATATCCAGAATAGCTGAGGGTGGGGCACCAGCTGCTGGTTTGAATCTGAGGAAGCCTGTTGATCAACATCGGTTTTGCTACGGATCCAGTGAGATTTTGTGCAAGTGGTTGAAGTTCTGTCTGGTGTGGTACTCTCTCTTCTGGTAAGGGATTGGGAAATGGCTGAGAAACAGTGAAGACTGAATCCTCTAAATTCTGCCAGCTTTTAGTACCCATATAATGTAGCTCAGTAAACGGAAGTGACCTGTAAAATACGACACTAGGTTTACAAATAATTTCTGATGTCAACGTTAATGACATTCTTTTCATAATAATAGAGATGCTGTATTTTACCTAAACCTGCCAAAGAGAGCTGTAGTGTGAATCAGATTTTGGTATACCAGCAGGATACACAGAAAAAACCCCTCACTTATTTTTTAAAGAGGCTTTCTGTGTAAGAGCTTAACAATGTTGTATTTAGAGTATTTTCTAATGCATTGCTCTTTAATATAAAACGTGGGCAATACAAATACACTCAGTAAGTGTTGCTCATGCACAGCAACTATATAATTTTTGAGATTTTATAGTTCAAAAACAGTAGATGCTGAACTATAATGTGATGAATTTCTCATTTTTAAGCTGCTGACATGTCATTTGCTACACAAAGCATTAGAAAACTAAAAAACTGACCTAGAGAACTGTTTGACTAATACCTACTTGTGGGTGATTTTGCATACCTGCACAATCACTTATTTCCTCTAAGCATTTTGTATAATTGTCTGGGAGACTGAATCACAGTTAGCTTGGAAACCTTTTCTGTGGATAATAGGCATACTCAGATACATGTTTTAACATGATAGTTTCTAGTAGGCTTATTATTCTGAGGAACAGGCTCCCTAGAGCTGTCTGTTAAAGCGGCATCCCTCTGAGGTTTTTGTGTCTTAAAGGAAAAAATCTAAAGAAGAAATCTGCAGCCTAGTCTCACTGGATTAACTTAAGCCATCTTGCATCACTGGTACAGCCGGTGAAATGGAGACTTTCACAGCCTGGGACACCAGCGGGACATCCTGTTTCAGTTTAGAAATCACCCCTGTGGCCCCCTACCTCCTCACTAATAAAACAAATGGACTCAAGGAATAATCTCTGGCTGAAGAGGCTGCTTGGACATTGATTGTCACCCTGGCACCCAGCCAAGTCCAGTGTGGCACAGAAATGGGCCGAGGAGGGGAGCGGCTGGAAAGCAGTCAAAGAGCACCGAAAAGGGAAGTCATTAAACTACCACCATCAACAAAACTCTCACTTGTTCAGTCTTCCTTTCTTCTTGTCTGCCCCCGCCCCCCCGCTTTTTTTTTTTTTTTTTTTTTTTTTAAATGAATTCAATACAAAACTTTCCTCCAGGCTGCAATGGAAGTCCAAATCCGCTTATTTCTATTGCGCCAGGGATGTTGCTGTTGTTCTTTTGTTTGGGTGATTTTTTTATGAACTTTTGCATAATTTGTCTCTCTTACTTAAAAAATAGCAATAATAATGACTAGACTGCGAGTTTTTTGCAGAATGAAAGGAAAAGTTTTGTAAGCAAGAGTCTTGTAAGTGTCTTTGTGATGATACTCTACAGCGGCAGAATGATTTATTTGCTCGTTTTCAGAATATAATAGGGAAAGTGAAGAGTGATTTTTTTACCATTTGAATGATGGATTCCTGCTGGTGGAATTGATATCAATACACAGAAGAGTGTGAAGCTAGGTTCATTTATTCTATTTGAGAGTCTTTTCTTTAATAATGTCTTTTTAATTCAGAGGAATATAAGTACTATGGAGATAGTGATGTTGAGCTGTAAATAAGTAGTGTGTGTGTCCTGGGAAATTGAAAGGTAAGCTATAGTAATCCATATTTCACCTCATAAGATTAAGAAACATTTAGACTATGTTAAAACCTCCATTCAACAAAGCTTTGTCTTCACAGAAAATAAAGAAAAATTTTCCAAAGCTTGTCTGATGTGTGACTCAAAAAGCAGACAGGCAACCAACCTAACAAAACCAACCCTTTAGCAAAAGAAGTGACTTGCAAGTATATATATATATACACACACATACATACACACACACACACATACATACATACATATGTATGTATGTATGTATGTATGTATATGTATATGTTTATGTACATAGTAACAATAAGTAGACCACCTGACAGTAATAGCTCAACAGTTAGAGCCTAACAAACAAAAGTCTTAGTTAGCACCAGGATCCTTCCTCTGTAGCCATTTGGAGTGCAGCTTTGGAATTGCCCCTTTGATAGAACACAGTACTTAGGGTGCAATTCACCTGTCATCACTTGACATTGTGGAGGAAAGATGCAACATGAGACATCTCCTAACATATGGCTCAAGAGGAAAAGCTTTTTGGGATGGGAGGAAACTGAGGGTGCGACTGATCAAAAGTATTATATAGGATCTAAAAATAACCTCTGAGAGCAGTCTTCATCTGGCTGGCACAGTCACATTGTTTATGACAATCTGTTAGGTCTTCAGAACAGATGAGGAACACCCATTTAGTGCAGCAAAATCTTGAACTTTTTGAGAGTGCTGTATCTGGTATGCAGAGCCTGTGGTGTTGAGAGAGAGTGGAGGGTATTTGTGTTTGTTTTTGTGTGGTAACTGAGGAGGACTTTCTGCATGATGGGGAAAGAACCGTTGCTGGCAGTAGGTGTGTACCTAAAGCATGTCCTGTGCTGGTATGGTGTTATAAAACATACTCCACTGTAGCTGAGGTTTTATGCAAAGTTCCACTTTGCAACCCAAATCTGCCTCTGCAGAGAATCCTTGTTTTTAGTGCATCTGTTTAATGGGCAATGTGAAGTGGAGCCTTTTGAAAGACCAAAGTGTATTTGACTGTAGTGCCTTTTTACTTACTTTACTTACTATCTTTGCCTATACAGAGAAATTTCTCAAATCTGCTTCAGATCAAATTCTTTGGTTACATGTTTTCTTCTTCCCATTCACAGTCTTCATTTAGTAATATACTAATAAATGCTTTCCTAATCAAACCTCTCAAAATACAGCTTATCTAATTTCACTAGCTGAATGCGTATGATGCAAATGAAAATGCATTTGAGTAAATGTACCACAGATGTACAACTTACCATTCACACCATTTCCCCCTTCCCTATCCACTCACATCTAACCACCTGTTGGTGTGCTATGCACCTATGACTTTTTGGCAGCAAATAGGGTCACTCTGTGGTGGCAGCCAAGGTTCAGAAAAGCTCCTTTTGTACCTTCACCGCAAACTTTCAAACCGATGTCCTGCTGCTTGTAGCCATTTTGTGTTATTTTGTAATTGTTCCTACAGTTTGGTATTTTTAATAATTTCTGGATGTTGTAGGGTACTAGTCATTAAAATAAGGAAAAAGAAAGGCTATTGCCATTTTAAAAGAGCATGGATGCATGTTGTGGATATCAGTTCATGAGAGAAAGCAGAGTTGGGGTGTTTCTTGCAGACAGCTGTTCTTACGGAACACATCTTTTCCAAAATGTTACTGTCCTACTGAACTTACCTACTTGAGCCACAACTGGAGAGCAGTGCTGCTGAAACTTTGGTCCAAATTAGGCTTTTAAAGAGGCATTTAAATCTCCCATAAGAGGTATGAGAACGGAGCTTGCAACTGGGCACCTCCAAACCCCAACTTTCAGTTAAGATTTGTAGTTGAGTGGAACATTCCTTAATGCAGAATCCACCAAACCCTCTCTATCACTTCTCTCCACAGCTGGACAAGGGAGATAAAGTATAAGAAAAGGTTCATGACTTGAGGTAAAGACAGAGAGAAATCATTCACTAAGTACTGTCATGGGCAAAACAGACTCAGCTTGGGGATATTAATTGCATTTTTACCTAACAAAATCAGGGCAGGATTTTACTCTGAAGTAAAAACGGGCCTTAAAAACATCTTGTCCTCACCCCCTCCTCCTTCCCAAATCAACCTTCTTCCCTCAATAGTGCAGGGAGACAGGGAATGGAGATTATGGTCAGTTAATCAGATGTTGTTTCTCCCATTGCTCAAGCAGGGGACCCCTTCTCCTGCTCCAGCATAGGTCCCTCCCATGGGAGACAGTTCTCCATGAACTTCTCCAATGTGAGTCCATCCCACGGGCAACAGTCCTCCATAAACTGCTGCAATGTGGGTCACTCTTCCACGGGCTGCATCCTTCAAGGACAGGCTGCTCCAGCGTGGGTTCCCCATGGGATCACAAGTCCTACCAGGAAATCTGCTCTGGTGTGGGCTCCTCTCTCCCCAGGTCTGCAGGTCCCTGCCAGGAATCTGCTGAGCACAGGCTTCCCACGGGGTGACAGCCTTATTTCAGGCATCCACCTGCTCTGCTGTGGGTCTCCTCCCCAGGCTTCAGGTGGATTTCTGCATCCCTGTGATCCTCCATGGACTGCAGCTGCTTCACCGTGGTCTGCACCAGGGGCTGCAGGGGAATCTCAGCTCCAGCAGCTGGAGCATCTCCTGTCCCTCCTTCTGCCCTGACCTTGGTGTCTGCAGAGTGGTTCCTCTCACATGTTCTCACTCAGCTCTTCTCTGGCCACAAGTACATCTGCAATCACTTTTTTTTTTTTTACCTTCTTAAATAGGTTGTCACAGAACCACCATTTCTGGTTGGCTTAGTCTTGGCCATGTTTGTCTGGAAGCTAGGTGGGATTGGCTCTGCTGGACATGGTGGAAGTTTCAGGCAGATTGTCACAGAAACCACCCATTTAACCTGTCCTTCTACTGAAACCCTGGCCATGCAAACCCAAAACAATCTCCAAGAGGATTTGCAGGCCTGCATTTTAGATATAAATAAATATTTCTCTGGTTATATATTTATTGCATTTACATGGACCATCTAGTAACATACATCACCACAATGGTGGCATTTAGCTTTGTCTCTCAAGTGAAATCCTTTCATTAGTTTAGGTTTTCAGAACCCTCTGGAAGAAAACTCAGCCAGATTCTGTTCAGCTGTTGCACAAAAAGAAGTAGATATTTTTGGAGAAAACTTTGGGGAAAAAAGGAGATTTTGTAGGAAAGAGTGTTAACTGTGGCGAGGGAAGATGGAGGTTACAGCACTGGGAGTCTATAAGTGATGGCATGACAACACACATCATTGTGGCACACATATTTTTAAAAATTGTGTCATCTCAAAATACAGTTTCTTGTGTTGCCACAGCAGATTTGTCCCTCTGAGGATCAACAGCAAAGAGAGCCGACTTCAGGCTTTTGTTTCCGTGTACAATAACATAAGATGTTTTCTACTGCAATTTTCAAACCTTAGTGCTGTGAGTGTGGAAAGATGTAGTGCAGAGTGTCTCCCAAGCAGGCCATACAGCACATGTGCTTAAAACTATAAAGGGACTGATGCTGCCTAATTATAAAAAAACATTGACTCCTGTATGTGTTGCTTAAGGTGCCGCAATGCAGCCCTCCTTCCAAAACCTCCACAGTTTCCATCAAAATCAGTTTACATCAAGCACTGGTGGCCACTCTTTTCTATTGCAACTTTTCTTGTCTTCACAGCTTTGGGATAAGGTTATGTGCAGGATCATCACAGAGTAGCATAGCTTCAGCTAACACTAAGCAAGCACACAGGGCTGTGGGCAGTCAGGCAAATGTAAGGAGGCAATCTACAATCTGGTCTGGAATCAGCACAATAACTTTAGTCTTCTTGTAGGGTGACATGTGGGAATGGACTGGAGACTGAGGAATAAGACATGTTTTTCTCCCAGTTATCTTTAGTCTAAGCTAGTGGACTTCTAATGCCTGCAGTTGCTTCTGCTCAAACCAGTACTCCCCCTAAGGGGCCTCTTTCTCTCATAACAGTGAACTGTGGCATGCCTATCTGATCCGCAGCTCACACATGCAGATGAGAATGCGTGTCCTTGATGATGAAACAGATCAAGGACTATTAAGAGAACTGCAATTCCCTCTCTTTAGAAATGTCAGCCAGAGTCATAATGAAACTTTCCTGGAAAAAATGGAAGAGAGAACACTAAGGGGCTAAGGTCATGTTTGCAGTATATAGATGTGCTCAGTGGTAACCACAGACAGGGCTTTATAAAATCATAAATGATCCTCAAAGCTATTCCTCAAGCTTCTGCTCAAAAATCTGCCAAGGATTGAGAAAATGATCAACAGGAATGTTTTTAAAAATCACAGCATGGCCACAAAATATTCCATTTCTAAATCTTAACATTTTTCCATGTGAAACAATCTTGTTTGGTTTGTTCTATTTTGTTGTACTTTTCAGTATCAATTTTTGTTAGCCTTTAACCATCAGAAAGATCTGAAAACATTGCAATTCTAAGAAGAGCAGCCCAAATGCCCTTGTGAGGCAGTTTTAAAGGACAGAAGCAGGAAATTAAATATGGAAACATGAAATAAATGAAAGGGGCAGGGGTAGAGACAGAGGGAGAAATATCTGCCCAGTCTTTCTGTTTGGTAGGAAGTGGAAGACTGCTGAGTATATGCTTACCCCCTTGCTGAAGCTGCTTCTTTCTTGGCTTGTCATGTTTTCTACTCCCTAACCTTGTTCAAACTGCCTTAGTGTGAGTCAGAGAAATTTTTCTTACATCTCCATTGCTCTCCAGGGCCATCTGTTGACTCTTTCCCAGGTCCTTTTTATTCTGCTCTTCTCCTGCCCCCTGGAGCCAGCACTGAAAGAACCAATGAGAGAACGGGTTGCCAAACAGGAGACAAGGACTGGAAGACAGTCTGCCTTGGTTGTGGCATCTTTGTTGGTTCTTCAGAGAATGGAGGTAAGACAAGACAATATGAATAAAGTAAAATATGTGTGACACCCTCCTGTTTTGCCTTTAAAAAATGCCTCTGAGTGTACATATTTAATTAAGGTTTTGTGGGGTTTTTTTAAGATATTTATCAGTATTGTTGTATATGGATGGAATGAGGAAGGCTAAAGTGAGGTTTCTACAGGTATATTAACCAGAAAAAGAAAGACAAAGAAGGTGTAAACAATGACAAACAATGCTGAAAACCTGGTAACAATGAATGAGGAGAAGACAAATGAAGTAATCAACAACATTTTGCACTAGTCTTCAATGACAACTTACCTTCTTACCTTCTTACGTCTCTCAATTGGATGTACAGCAGGATGAGGACTGAGGAGCAAAGTCCCTCCCACTGTAAGTAAAGGTGAGGTTTGTGATCATCTGAGGAACCTCAATGTATGTAAGTCCATGGAACCTGATGAGATACATCTCAGAGTCCTGAGCAATTTCACTGATGTAGCTGCCAAGCCTATCTCCATGATATTTGAAAAGTCATGACAGTCATGTGAGGTCCCATGGGACTGGAAAAGGGAAAACATTGTGCCCATCTTTATACAGGGTAGAAAGGAGGACCCTGGTAACTACCACCCTGTCAGCCTCTCCTCAGTGCCTGGGATGATCCTCAAACAGATCCTTCTAGAAATTGTACTAACAGGGGGAGAACAGGGAGGTGATTCAAGACAGCCAGCATGGCTGCACCAAGGGCAGGTCCTGCCTGATCAGCTTAGTGGCCTTAGTTGGAGAAACTACATCACTGGACCAGGGAAGAGCTACAGATGTCAATTTTCTGGACTTCTGTAAAGTCTTTGACACAGTGTCCCGCTAACATCCTTCTCTTTAAGATGGATTTGGTGGATAAGGAATTGGTCGGATAGTGACAGCTGGAGGGTAGTGATTAATAGCTCAGGGTCCTGCTGGACATCAGTGATGAGTAGTGTCCTTCAGGTGACCATACTGGGACAAGTGTTGTTCATTGTCTTCATCTATGACAAAAGGATCAAGAGCATCCTCAGCAAGTGAAGATGACACCAAGATGAATTGTACAGCTGACACATCTGAAGGACAGGATCCCATGCTTGGACAAGCTTGAGAAGTGGGCCCATGGGAGTCTCATGGGGTGCAACCCCCAGCACCAGCACAGGCTGATGAACAGATAAAGAGCAGCCCTGCTGAGAAGAACTTGGGGGAGTGGTGAACAAGAGGCTGGACATGACCTGGCCATGAGCACTCACAGCCCAGAAAGCCAAATGTGTCCTGGGCTGCATCCAGAGCCCCATGGGCAGCAGGTCCAGGGAGGGGATTCTGCTCCTTTGCTCTGCTCTGCTCTGCTGAGACCCCACCTGCAGGGCTGCATCAAGCTCTGGGACCCCAGTACAGGAAGGACATGGACCTGTTGAGTGAATCCAGAGGAGGTTCAACAAGATGATTAGAGGGATAAAGCAGGGGTTTTGGAACTAGGTGATTTTTAATAATGGTCCTTTCCAATCTAGACCATTATATGTCTGGAAATAAATAAAATGTTAGAGGAGAAAGTTCAGCCCAGCTTTCTGAAGTCAAACAGCTCCAGACTGCAGGTTGCCCAGAACACTTCAGGACACAGTTTACACACCCCAGGAAAGTGTTTTCTGAATAAGTGACTACAAGGACACTTTGTGGGCAATATCTCTACTTGCACTATGTAAATGCAAGGCTTGTTTTCCTTATACCTCTCAGCAGTGCTAAGTCTTGTTCATGAAAGAGCAACTGCTGCCTTTCTGCCTGTGCAGTGAGAAGTGATGATAATAAGTGCCTGTAAACGAAAGGTACCATTTCTCATCACTATAAGTGATCTGTCTCTGTTTTTCTTTTTCCTTCTTTTTCCTTCTTTTTCCCCAATGTCCTTTCTGGAGAGAAAATCTGTGCTTTCTCTGCTCTTTTTGCTCTGTTTTCTGGAAGTTTCCACTTAGTGCTAAATTCCTGTTGATTCTAGTTGTTCTTCAAATAAAAGCAACTTCTAGCATCATTATTTGTTGCAGATGCTTTTGGCTGTCAGTCTTTTATATTCAAAGAATTCCCTTATTCTTCAAAGCTGAGAAAGCAATACAGTATTGTGAAAACCTGCTTCAAAAGAAATAGTTGAAAATAGTACCTTCCTGGTTTTGTGCAGCACTTTTTGTCTGCAGCTATCACTCAAGGAGAGTTGGCTCAGACGAGTAAAAATATTCTTTTCAGGACCTCCTGCCAGTCTGATTTAAGAACCTCTAAAGTCAGGGCACGAGTAAAGTGAAACTGGATTTAATTCTAAAAGTCATTACATTACATGAAACAGTGACCTTCACCAAGAGATGTCTGAGAAGGTCAGAACAGCACAGAATTATTAAGTGCTAGGCTAGAGTGCTTAACTGCATCTTTCCCTATTTTCCAAGTGAATAATTCTTCATATATGTTGCCTAGATATTTTCAAAAGTCTTGCCAGGTCGTGCCTCTGTGCTTAAAATCTGGTCCCCATTAACTGGTTGTCATGCAAATCTATGATTGCCTTACATAAGGGGCGGCCACCTTGTCTTTTAACTAATCATCCTGCAAGGATACAGACACAAAATTATTGATGGCTCAATTTTTCTTACTCCTCTCACCTTATTGACAGTGCTTCTATTCAGATGTATTTTACCTGCACAGAATTACTCTAGTTTGTAATTATCTTCCTGTTGTCATGAATTATTAGTTATTAAGAGCAGAAATGCCAATACTTACTAGAAGAAGCATGACTAGCCTGGTGGTCTGACATACCCATAATCATCTATAACTTCACTTCTTTATAACAGGCTTTGTACCATCAGCTGGACCATGAAAATGTTACAAAGCATTTCCTGATCTAAGAGGACGAATTATTAAATTTATAATGCAACTTCTAATTCAGGTATTTTTAATAAAAAGCCAAAGCATTTTACTGAGCAGCCTTATGCAGGCAAGCTGTGATAGACAGCTCTGTGCATCAGATTGTGTTACCAGCTGAACACGCGTTTTAGGGGCATGCATGAAACTGGCATACTGGGGTTGTAATGCTCTGGCCAACTGGAAGATAGAACACTGATTAAGGGGTTCTTGCTGAGGTAAAAGACAGGGAAACTGGATTCTCAGGGCCTTTACAGAGAGGTGGAAATAGTAGCATTTCCAAGCATATGGTCTGACACCAGCTCAGATTAATGGGCATCAAGAGGTAAGGTGGGCTGCAGCAACGAATCCAAACCTCAGGAGAGGGCAGGCTGAGGTGTAAGAATGCTTGGGGACCATGGTGGTGGTGAAAAAAAGCTGTGTGTCTTTGAATGACTTCTTCTGAGATCTTAACTTCTGCAGAGAGACCATCAGCAGGGAAGCCTGTCAATGTTTTATTATGTGATTCCCCCCACAACTGCAAATAAATAGTGCTGGTGGGTTTTGGAATCTAACAAATAGATCATTTATGTCCTCCTTGTGCCATCTGAAATTTGGAGGATCTGTCTTCTCAGCTATTCTTTTTTCTTCACCCTCCTCTCTGAGTGCTGGCTAATGAGGTGGCAATTAGGAGTTGTACTCTTTCTTTTCCTTAGTTTTAAAAAATATTTTGCCTGAAGAAGCAGGTACTACTGTTCTACATGGCATCATGTGCCCACCTGGCATCTCTGGTCTTTCTTCCACGTCTGCTGGATTCAGTTTTTCTTACAGCGAAATTTAGCAATGTTCTCTTTTAGCCTCAGGCATTTGGCAGTAAAAAGAAGCTTTCTTCTCAGTAGTTTCTGACTCTGGAAAATATTTGGCGCTGTTCAGGATAGTTCTCGGCTCACCTCCATAACAAATTCATTGGCTTCTGGAAAGGAATAAGAATATTGGATCATTTGTCTAGTCCTAGTGTACACTGGCTTTGGACTAATAAACCCCTTCCAAATGTCATGAACAATTTGTCAGATAATCCATCAGCTAGTGCTCTGAGCTACCTTTAGCTTGGATATAGTAGAATAAAAGATGAAGGAGATCAAAAAAAATATTCCTGACAATCTTTCACTACTCTATTGACATCAAATGCTTTATAGTAGCAATGGTCTCTGAAAGAGTACGTCAGGTATGCATTTGGAAGGTTGATGTAAACAAGCTGAATTTGTTTCAAGACACAATTTCTTCCGGCTTTGACCTTTTGTGGTTTTCTGACCAGTTGTCAGTGAGCAGCAAAGTTCTCCAAACATTATGAGTGTGCTCAGGACATGCCCAAACTCTGGTAACCTCCACTTTACTGGATATCTGCATATTCCAGGGAAAATGCACAATTTTTTGATCATAGAAAGGAGTGATATTAACAAAAATATTTCCTCCCTTCTTCTAGTGACTGCCCATTCAGGCTCTAGCGGTGCCACAAGGTACTTGTGCTGGATTAGAAATCAGTAAGTATTTTGGTTAATGTTTTATTGAAAGCCATCCCTCCCTGATCTAGTTTATTTAAACTGTATTTACCTGCAAATGTATCTCTGCAAGGATGCTGCTAGGGAAGGAGGAAGCACAAAGGAGAGCTCCAACCACAAGCCCAACTGCGTCGTTGCTGCCATGCCTGTTCTACTGTAGTGGGTCTGTGGTACATCCCAAGCTGTGCTGTTCAGCATGGGCTTGCAAATGGTGGGAGACAACATGCAAATCTGTTGAGGGATGCCACTTCTCTGCTGATGAACCCTGTGAAGAAACTGCAAACAAATTCAGGAATATCCTTTCAGTCTTCCACCTGAACTCATCTTGTCAGGGTATGTGCTGCTGCAGGACCACCCTTTAAGGTCTGGTACATGTGACAAATGGCTGGACTCACCACCAAGACAGTCCATTCTGCTGAATTCAGCCATGTAACACACTTTCTGTATGTGATATCAAGAGCTGGTGTGTTCTCACTATAATGTGCGTTGTATGGTCAAATGATCTGCAAGTCCAGGCTCAAAAAAGTCTTTAAATATATGAAACAAAACTCTTGCAAATAGGCTGCAATTTAAATCTCTGCATAAGTAAGTGTAACTTTATGAAACAACTTCACATACCAAATACAATGGGGGAACTGTTGGCTTATAGATAAAAGATCAAAATTGGAAGAGACTGAATGAATATTGTTATGCATTAATAATTTCATTTTATTGCAAATACATGTAGTGGTCAGAAATAGAAGCATGTGGCAACGCACACATGGAGGCAGTGTCCTGAAGTAATTCTCAAAACAACACTTTATCCTTGATGCTGCCAATATGACAGAACTCCAGTTCATTTTCTAAAATACTGGACAGTGCATGACCTCAGTTATGTAAGCCACATAACACACACTTTTAATAAATACTAAGGTAATTTTATAGGGATTTACGGAGTCTTCATGATTTTTATTGAAGAAAATGGGGATGACTCATAGAGATATTTCCACATGCACCTTCTGTCAGCATCATGTATCATCATATGAGCAAACTTTCTGAAATCTTACACAAAGGTAGAAAGAATAACTGAAGTGCAGTGCAAGAAAACACTTCCCTGTCCTCTCCTGCTGCACTGAGACAGCATTTTGTTTGCATATTTGGGGGTGTCATGGTTTAACCCAAGACAGCAGCTTAACACCACACAGGCACTTGCTCACTCCTCCTGGGTGGAATGGGGAAGAGAATGAAAAGGGTGAAGGTAAAAAAACCATTTTGAGTTACAAACAGTTTAACAGGTAAAGCAAAAGCCGCTCATGCAAGCAAAGTGAAACAAGGAATTCAATTGTCACTTCCGATGAGCAGGCAGGTGTCCAACAATCCCCAGGAAAGCAGGGCTGCATCGTGTGTAACTGGGGAAGACAAATTATCATCACTTCAAATGTCCCCCCCAGCTTCCTTCTTCCCTCTCTTTATATACTGAGCACAGCACCATGTGATCTGGGATATCACTTATGTTAGCTGGGGTCAGCTGTTCCAGCTGTGTCCCCTCCTAACTCCTAGTATACCCTCAGCCCACTCTGATGGGGTGGAATAGAGGAGTAGAAAAGGCCCTGGCAGTGCTCAGCAATAATGAAAACTTTCTTGAGTTATCAATACTCTCTCCAGCACAAACCTGAAATATTAACACCATCCCAGCCAAAACCAACACAGAAAGAGCACCTGACCTAAACACAAACCACTCTTCTTACAGAGTTTTATGCTGCCCATGTAGATCAAGCCCTGGTTTGAGGTTCCAACAGTGGCTGAATCTTAAACAGTCTTACTTTGCAGCATCTTTTGTATACATTGTCACAAACATTCTCAAAAATGCCAGTTTTCAAAAAAAAATTTGTGTAGGTAGAGGGGGCCCATGAATTCTGGAGAAGTATGCTAGCTAGTATCCTACCAGAGATGTAGGAGAAATAATCAGAGATTTTGAACATGCAACATAGCCCAAGTGCTGACTGACCACAACTCTGTTGGTTTTGCAGGGCCTGGTTTAGTAGCTGGGAGCCCACAGAGGTGGCTTCTGTGAGTAGTTCTGGAAGCTTCCACCCTGTCCGGCAGAGCCAATCCTTGATGACTCTAAAGACACACATGTTGCTGGCCAAGGCTGGGCCAATGAGAGACATTGGCATTGTGTCTGTGATAACATATTTAAGAAGAAAATCAAAACAAAGTGTGCACAATTTATTTCTAGCCAGAGAAGAAGAGGAGATGAGAACATGTGAGGGAAACAACATGGCCACACCAAGGTCAGTGGAGAAGGAGGAGCAGGAGATGCTCCAGGGGCTGGAGCCAAGATTCCTCTGCAGGCCATGGTGAGACAGTGGTGAAGCAGCTGTGCCCCTGCAGCCTGTGGGGACCCACAGGGGATACATATATCCACCCAAGCCCGTGGGGATCTGTGGGGGATGCAGCGATCCACCCAAAGCTCATGGGAGAGGTGCCCATGCCTGAGCAGGTGGATGCCTGGAGGAGGCTGTGATCCAGTGGGACACCCGGTGGAGAGAGGGGTCCCTGCTTCCAGGCTGGAGCAGCCTGTCCTTGGAGGGCTGCACCCCATGGGAAGAGTGACTCACACCACAGCAGTTTTGGGAGGACTGTGTGCCCATAGGAGAGACCCACACTGCAGCAGTTTTGGCAGGACTGCTGCTCGTGCAAGTGGACCCACACAGGAGAAGTTCACAGGGAACTGTCTCCCATTGGAAGGGACCCCACTATCTCACAGGGGAAGGACTCCTCTCCCAGACCAGTGGAAGAACTTGGGTGACAAACTGACCAAATCTCCATACCCTGTCTCTCTGTGCTCTTGGTGGGAAGGAGGGAGGGGTTGGGGGAAGACAGGTGTTTTTTAAGGGCTTATTTTACTTCTTATTGTCCTCCCCTGACTCTCTTAGTAAAGAATTCACTTTATGACTTTATGTTGAGCCTGTTTTGCCCTTGGAATGTTTTTTCCTGGTCCTTAACTCATGAACCCTTGGTTAATTTTTTTTTCCCCTCTACCCTGCTATGGCAGGGGAGGGTGAACAAACAGCTTTCGAGGGTGCCTGGTGTTTGGCCAGTGTCAAATCATGACATCAACAAATTCTGTTTTAAGATAGAATTTTTTCTTCCTCTCACTCAGGCATGAAAAACACTATCAGTATTGTTTTTGTAAAAGCACCATTGGGAGCTTGTTAGGCTAGCTATATTTTTTCTTTCAATGTCTGACAAATGTAAGGGTTCAACAAGAATTTTTTTTATGTGTATCTTGTGATTCCCAAAATGTAAAGAAATGAAGACAGATGCAGAAAAAAAATCTGTTCTTACTTGTGCCCTTAATGCTTTGAATGATGCTTGAATAAAGAAAAATAGTTTAAAAAACTGTAGACCTAGGTAAAACAAATTTGTTCATTACCAGAAATACTTGTTACTCAGCTGGTGAATGAGAACTTCTGGAACACTATCAAGGTTTCAGGGCTCAAGTAACGCTTATGACAATCTCAATTTAAACAAATTAAATCGAAATCTCTTGAGTTAGCATAGTCCAGCTTGTAAAGCAAGTCACTACTATTAGATAAAGTATGAAATGAAAAAGGCAGATCGTTAATGGAAAAAAGAAGTTACTTGTCTGGATTTAGTTTGAGACTGCTTACACATTGTTTCTTACACTTAATTTTAACCAAAGAGGCTGATGTTTCTAAGCTAGCCTGCGTAACAGTAGCAGGTTGGTCAGACGAGAAGCATGTAAAAAATGTGATTAAGCAAATATTCTCTTTCATGACTGATAAACAAGTTATTTCCTCCAGTAAAAGTATTAAAATGCACTGTGTGAAGATAGAAGTAAGCACCAAATTTCCAGCAAAGCATGACACCTGACACTCATGGCTTCACAGTTTAGTGAAATCTTTTAGTAAAGGGAGAATGGAGAAGACTTCTGGCCTGTGGGCAGCTGGACTGGATTGGCAGTGCTACATTAGCAGTTATACCTGATCACCTTGAAGGTCTTTTCCAAACTAAATGATGCTATGATTCTATGATACTTTGCACCGTGTGTTTAAAAGATAAACGTAACCATTGAAAACACCATCTTCATTTGCCATTTTCACAACTTGAAGGAAATCTCTCTGCCACTGTCTCTGTCTTTAGAGCACAAAGAACTGAGCCAAAACCAGGCCTTAATCCAGGCCTTAAGCAGAGAGCACCAAGGCCAAGCAGAAGGAAGATGATGACCTCCTCCTTGACTCTGTGAATTAGAAAGGCATGGTTGACCCCTCAGCCAGCACACCTCATCCTGAAGTCCAAGAACTTAGTTCGAAGTAGGTCTCCAATTTCTGGATTAATTTCTGGGGACAGATGCCTACCAGGAGATGGTGTCCCTGGAGACCACTGCTTCTCTAGTCAGCATCAGGTTTATTTCTGGATAAATGGCTCAGATGCAATGAAACTAATTCACAGTTTTTACTCTCTTTTTCAGCCCTATTTTGGGAAAGGTGTTGAGTTTTGGGAAAGGTCTTTACATGGTCGTACTAGAGAGCAGAAACCCTATCACCATTTGAACCCTTGAGAGATTATTCGCCTACGTATGGGGAAATGCAGCAACCAACACTAAAATTGCATAACATCCCTGCTGGCTGGGATGAACTGCAAAGTCCAGCAAGAAGGGGTGGAGCAGTCTCAGGAAAGATGCTTCTCACTCAGAGGTGCTGTGAGTCCATGTGAATACTGAGCACTGGGCTAGCTTAGGGCAGAAACTTTCATGGCACTGTTTCATGAGAAATGATGAGCTTTGCAGAGTGCTGTGCTTTCCCATCAGCATCAGTTCAGTCTCATGATGATTCAGCTTAGTCAGGGCTCTCTGTATTAGGGAACAGCACAATGCCAGAAACAGTGCTGCTGCTAAACAAATAAGCCTAATAAAACACAGGCATTGTCTGAATAGATCAGACTTCAGGTCTGCCTATTCCAGACTCCTCTGTCTCAGATTGATGAGACCATTCAAAGACAGCGGTGGAAAATAACAGCAAGCAGATGTGGATTAAGCTACCCTGTTTCCTTCTCTGCCACTGTATAAAGTCTCACTTTGGCCCATAATAAATATTGGCTTGAGCCCTAAAGTATGAGTTTTAATAGCCCTTCCAAAATATTTTCCACTGATTGTAACTCTGGCTGTTGTTAATATTTTTTTTATAAAAGTTCAGCCTTTTTTTTAAGGCCAAATGAGTTTCTTCTAGGTGATTTCAGAACAAAATTCACAGTGCTCATCCTAGAAGTGATTTCTCAAGTTTTTTGCAAGATTCTGGCAAAATCCCTTGAGTGGCCTTGGTATAGGAGCAGTAGCTCCTATAGTAGCTCCTATTTTTACACACAAAAAATTTTTCTACTAAATTAGCTTTGAATCTAAATTATGGTAGATAATAGAAACGGTAGATAATAGAATGGTTTATAAAGGTCACAACAAAGTAGAAGGAGCACAAGTCTTGCTAACTCTGTAATGCAGATAGAATTCTAGGTCTTTTTTTTTTTTTCTACTTGCTAGAGATAGCCTATAATTTTGTTGTTCTCCAATTTCTGAGTCAATGAGTATTTCAGGCTTTTGCAGAATATTTTAGTTTTCAGTAGGTGGATAGCATAATGTGAAAAGTATAGAATAGTTTGAAAAATGCAAAACATTTAAAGAAAGCATGGTTTTTAGTTGTTCTTTGTAGCTTTACCCCTCCCTCTGATCTGTTATTGCATTAGAAGAATGTCATTGTCAGATTTCTCCCAAATATTTTCTGCTTTCCCATATTTGTTATTTGTGCTTGCAATAACTTTTCTTTCTTTCTTTCTTTCTTTCTTTCTTTCTTTCTTTCTTTCTTTCTTTCTTTCTTTCTTTCTTTCTTTCTTTCT